>JAUZNJ010094401.1:0-22027 GCA_034780135.1 Jordanella pulchra
CTGCGCATTTATCCTCTTCATGTCCAGCTTAACTTTGTTGCTGAAGAAAAGTTTGTAGCTCTGGACTCTTCCAGAAGCTGCACGGTTCAGGAGTTTAATGCAGTCGTTTTGTGGAACAAACATTACTTTTAGGGAGACGCAGGCCCAGGATTTTTATTTCTGTGCATCACTAATAATTACAAAGACCGTTGGTAGTTGATGGTTGTTCAAGGTGTGGATGGAAAACATTAGATTAGAAAGAAATGAATGCAGACCAGAGCCAAAGGTTTGAGCAGCGGGAGATACCAGCAGACATGCCGCCCGTTCCTCAACCAGGATACCAACTTGACGACGGTCCCCCTAGGTGGGGTGAGGTCGTAGAAGCGGTGAAGAAAGCGAGAGCAGCTTCAGCTCCAGGACCAGACGGAGTTCCATACCGGCTCTATAAAACTCCCCAAACGTATTGCGGTTCCTATGGAAACAGATGAAGGTGATGTGGACAAAGCAGACCATCCCAAAGGCTTGGCGAAGAGCAGGAGGAGTGCTAATTCCCAGGGAGAAGGACGCCTCAAACATCGGTCAGTTCTGGCACATTAAGCTACTAAATGTGGAAGGGAAAGTCTTCTTTAGTATTGTTGCGAAAAGAATGACGACGTACCTGAAGGAAAACAACATGATGGACACATCTGTGCAGAAAGCTGGAATACCTGGAGAGGAACTACTTCCAAGATTCAAACAACAGAACACACAACATCATGGCAATCCCTGGAAGGGGGGATAATGGCTGGCTGTACCATCTCCCCTCTAGCCTGGAGGTGACCATTGGAGGGGGGGGGACAACTTCTGCAATGTGGACACCGTCTACCCCCCACTGGTGCATACATGGACGATGTGACCACCCTGACTAGACCGTGGCATGAACCAAACACCTGTTGGGAAAACTTTAGACAAACATTGACTGGACATGGATGAAATCTAGAAGCATTTCCATCATTAAGGGAAAACTAGTGGACCTGAGGTTTTGCACCAAGGGGACACCCGTTCCGCTGGTATCAGAGCTTCCTGTGGAGAGTCTGGGACGCTGGTACAACGCCAGCCTCAAAGACTATGAGGAAGGAAACCATCAAAGGTCTGGCCAGCATAGATGAAACCTTACTTCCAGGCAAAATGAATCGTGGTGTCTACAGTTTGGACTGCTGCTGCGCCTGATGTTTCCCCTGGCGATATATGAGACCCCAATGACCAAAGCTGAGAAGCTTGAGAGGACAGTCAGTTCATACATCAAGAAGTGGCTTGGCCTCCCACGGTGCCTCAGCAACATTCACTTATTGGGACATGGTGTCCAGGAGTTGCCTTTCTCTGGCCTCACAGAGGAGTTCAAATGAACCAAAGTGAGGCTAAACATGAACCTGACTGACTCTCAAGATGACCGGATTCAATTGGCTGCTCCCAGACTGGACACTGGGAGGAACTGGATCCCATCCGAGGCTATAGAGCAAGCAAAGTCTGCTCTCAGGCATGGAGGCATCGTAGGCCAGATACAGCAGATACAGGGGTTGGGCTTGGGACAAGCCGACCCATCTGCCACAAAGCAGCACCAACAGAGAAAAGTGGTGGAGACTGAGGTGCGGCATCAGAGGAGGCAAACAGACACACAAAGGCAGTTCCACAGTCCAAACGGGGCCAGTGGAAAACTGGGAAAGCCTGGAACAAAGAAAGCTCAGCTGGAGGGATCTTTGGGAAAAGGAAGAAGCCAAATCAGCTTCATGGTCAGAGCCACATGTGATGATCTTCTAACACCCAGAGACCTCAACCAGCGGGTTGGTGAGGATCCCTATGGCGTGCTCTGTCAAACCCCTGCAACTCTGAGGCATATCCTCACTGGCTGTGGAACCAGCGTAGCCCAGGGCCGCTACACTCGGAGACACAACCAGGTGCTACAACAACTCGCCATCTCTGGAAAATAGGAGAACCTGCATCAATGCCCTCCCGCCACCAGTGACAGGACGCATCCACCACAACATTTGTAAGAGCAGGACAACTTCCAGCAAAGCCTGCAACAAATGTGGAACCAGCAACCCTCTTAGACGGCGCCCGGGACTGGAAAACGAAGGTTGACTTGCAGCAGAGACTTAGTTTCCTGCCTTAGATTGTTAAAACTAGTCCTGGACCAGATCTGGTCTTTGGTCAACCTCCCAGAAGTCTGTTTTCATAGTGGAGCTAACTGTACCCTGGGAAGGTGCAGCTGGTGCAGCATATGAGCGGAAACCACAGAAGTACTCCGACTTAACAGCAGACGCCGAACGCGGTTGGCGTGCCCAGGTGCTTCCAACAAGCTGTCAAGACAATATCAGGAGCGGCTGAACGAAGCAGCAACTGGGCTAGAAGATGACCACTGAGGGGCGGATCAACGACGACCAAGGATGGAGTCGTTGCAAAGGTGTTGCTGTATCAATGAAAGCCGCTCTGCACCACAGAAAAAACGCTTTCTTCTTCTATATTAAATATTTCAGAAAGTTGTTTCACTGGCAAGACTTATTTTTGTGAATTCACATGATTAAAAACTGTTTCAGGAAAAATATGAATGTAATATTAAAATACAAGGTTATTATCAAAGTTTCATTACAAAACCCAAATAAAAGGCAGTTAAGTGTTGGAACATTTATTCAATTCTGCCCTTTTATAATTAATTATACTTTGACAGTTTATGAAACACAAAAGGAAAAATAAAGCTGAGACCAACACAAAACCAAATCTTTAACAAAGGTTAAACATCACCACAGATTATAATTCCTCCAGATTATGTCTAATAAACACAGAGGTCAGGAAACTTCATCTCATAGATCGGCGTTGAACGGCGAGACGTTTGTCCAGATGGAGACGGAGGAGGACGAACAATCAGGTCAAACACCTGATCTAGTTTGGACTGAAGCAGTGAAGTCTGAGGATGGAGATAAAACATCCGTCAAGGAACAGTTTGACAATAAAACTGTACGACTGTTTGCTGATGAGGCCTTCCGGTCAGTCTCACCCTGGATCCACACAGAGCTGCTATTTCTTCAAAAGGAGCCGTCTGAAACCTCTCCACCACCTGCATCCTCTTCCTCCTCTCCTCTTCCTCCACCTGTCCTCGATCATCTAAAAGAAAAACAACAGAAGAAGAAAGTCAACAAACAAACCGAAGCAACATGCGAGTAGAAGATGAGAAGTTTTACCGATGGTGTTCTTCAGTGTCTCAAAGGTGATCTGCTCCGTCGGAGGTTTCTAAGGAGCAGAGTGAAGCATAAGGAGACGTGCAGATGAAGGTTCAACTCAGAAGGACAGAAACGGACCTGAGCGTCAGAACTGGACTCGTGGTCGATGGCGATCTGGAGGGAGACGGTGTCTGCGATGCTGATCTTCCTGGACAGACGGTCTTCATCTGGAACCAAAGCAGAGGCTGAGCTTCAAACCACAGAGAAGACGTCACTCTGTTCTGCTTTAGAAACACGTTTACCTGTCAGCTGAGGTGTATAAGGTGTGTTGAGGCGTTCGCACTGTGCGCTGTAGCTGCTTCCTGCTAGTGCTTCGCAGATCTTTGACTGGACAAACAGCAAAGCTTTGTCCACCTTCAGATCCGCCTTTGGAAGCCTGATAAACATCCAAATCCAAATGAATTTTCTTCAATGAGGAAATAGTTTTATTACCAATGTAGAAGAATCTTAGAGCTGCAGCTTGGTAACCAGAACGTTCAGCTATAATTTGCTGCTCTAGTTCTTCATCATCACTTGTTGTTTATACCTTGGTTGGTCACACCAGAGGTTATCAGGCAGCAGGTGTGGAGCCTCCTTCCAACGACTTTCTATGACCTGCAGACACACAGAGCTACAGTAGAAAGTTCCCCTCAACATGCCTTCATTCCTTGTTTCCGCACTCGGATCACCTGAGCGACATGCTGATGAAGAGGAGGAGGAGTGCCGAGCTGCGACAGAAGGTGGAAGAAGGCGGCGCAGACGGCGTGAAGACTGCAGCGGTTGGAAAGAGAGAGGTTCTCCTGATTGGACGCTCCGAGTTCCTGATTCATTATAGAGCAGATGATGAGAAGAGAGAACAGCCACATGGTACCACCTGTTCCTTCGAGGTGATCACCTGCAGAGCCAGGGTGAGTCGGATCAGGTCCACCAGAACCTCCTCGCTGACCAACTCCACGCTGAGAACAGCCATCAGGATGAAAAGAGCCTTGTAGTGGTTGGATCCGTTGTTCTCCTCCTTACAGGCCAGGTAGACGTGTCTGTAGAGACGCTGAGCGTGCTGCACCGGCAGAAAACACCATGTATGGTGAACATTGGATCACCACTAACACAGGAAGCAGGAGGCGTCCTTACCTTCCTGATGAACAGGTTGTCCTGTCTGGAGCATCGGTCCTCGTTCTGCTTCAGAACCGAAGCATCAAACGTTACACTGTAAAGGAGAAAAACAACGGAAACTATTTCAGACGAGTTTCAGCTGAGAAAACCACTGCAGTAACAAGCGCCGGCCACCAGAGGGCCACCGGTAAACAATTACAGACCGATTTCTAAACTATGGATCCAAGCAAAAATGTTTGGACATTTTGTTGCAGAACAATTGATTCTTTTTTTTAGATTCAAATTGTGTTTTACAGAATGTAACGTCTGGTTTTAGAACAAGTGTTACGGCCACTTTAACGGTTTTTAATGATCTCACCCAGGATCTTGATGACAACAACATTGTGTTTGTTGATCTATTAAAGGATTTAACAAAGTAAATCTCCATCTATATAAATAATTCTGATCATTTTTCAAATGCTTTTTAATAATATATTGCTATTCTACATCACTATCGGAGGGAATACAGTATTTGCTGTTTGCTTTCAATGTTGTTCAAACATGTTTCACATTCATTGGATTCATTTCCAGCCGTTCTTAAAAACAGGCAACAAGATTCTATCAAACAGCATCACAAAAGCTGCAGGTAAAGCTTTGCAGCACGGAGGACCTGACTGCAGGGATCCTGGCAGCGTTCTGATGACGATCGATGAGCGAGGTGAGGATGGACAGAACCAGGAGGCGGATCTCTGGATCCTCCATGAGGGTGAAGGACAGCAGAGGCTCCAGGAAGGACGAGGGCAGCGCCGTCAGCAGGTTGCTGCTCTCGTAACGTTCAGACACCTGAGAAGAGAAGAAGCTCTTTGTTACTTTGATCCAAGATGTGTAACAAACTTCACCGGGTCTCAAATTTAATCACAGAGGATTGAGACTTTATTTATTAGTCGATGTCAGACTTTATTTGAACATCCTACAGTTTGTTTCTTTAAATCCTTCTTCATTAACTATCCATGTTTTTGAAGCAGGTTCTTTGCTGTTGGTTTGAGTTTGGTTTTATGTAAAAGCTGGAGGTTTTAGAACCTGCTGGTTCTCTCGTCATAAAAAGGTGAGTTTATTTTCTAGCTGCTGGATGATCTGTGGGAATATTCCTCTAAATCTCACCTGCAGCAGAGACTTCAGCAGCATCACCTGGATCATCCTGCTGCCTTCGAACCTGAAACACAGACTCATCATCGTCATCATGTCAGCAGCTTGTTCTCTCTGAACAGGAGGGAGGGTTACCCTGCGTTTGGAGAGCCCAGGGCGGGATAGATGCCAGGAACAGGGATCTTCCCCATGATGAACAGCATGACCTCTGACCTCTGGTAAACAGGAAGTGTGTTGGCAAAGGATCCTGCAGCAGGATTGGACGAGAGCCTTCAGTTAAAGAATCAAACGGCGGCAGAGATGAAGCCGTGGATGAAGCGACGTCTGACCGATGGTTCTGATCACTGCGTCCTGCAGAGTTTTTTCATGAACTGATGTGGTTTTGTGTTTGCCGGCGTTGTCATAGTAACCGGTCAGCTGGTAGTCCACGCTCTGCCGGAGCTGCCGCAGTAAAGTGTTGAACACCTCCAGCACGGTGGGACCTGAAGCAGAAAAGGTTCAGAGTCTGGCAGGTGAAGCGATGATGAGGAGGAGTTTCCTGATGAAGGTTTTCCTCTGACCTACAGATCCGGTGATTTCTATCGCAGCCGCCTCAGACAGAACCTCCACGATCCCGGCTCTGATCCAAGCTGGACTCCTGCTGTTGGCGTCCAGGTGACCCAGCAGCTGCTGGATGACCAGGTGGGAGTGCTGGGACTGATGGGAGACATTGGTCACATCAAACAGTGAAACCGATCAGGCCACAAATGATGCATTACGGACCTGAATGGAGAACATGATGATCTGGAAGCAGCGGACGGCGAAGCCTCGTCCTTCCCACAGGCTGTGTCTGTCCAGGTGCCTGAAAACACAAGAGGCAGCAGAGAAGCACCTGAAGCAGTTTGAAAGTTTCATCAGCGAGGCTCCGACGGCTCCGTTTATCCACCGACTCTTTGACAAACAAACACATTTTAAACAGGTGAAGCATCAGGTGGTGACAGAGTGTCTGATAAAGTCTGTCTGAAACGGTTCACATGACTTGATGCAAACCAATATTAGTCAACAATTTGATCAGAAATAAAATGATCGGCTTTAAAACATGACAGATCTTCTTCAAGGAACGTTGTGATTTCTGATTATTAATTGAAAAAATAACAGATTAATTGATTAGTAAAATAATGGTCGTAGATCAAACACTTAAAAACCGAATCCTGAGGAATTTATCCAAACAATAAAAACAAACATGGTGGAAACAGAAGAGATTCTCTGAATGAAGACAAACGTTATTTTTGGGTTTCTTCCTCATTAAGCAACATTTCAAATGTGTAAAGTTGAATTTATGACCTGCATAGTTCTGACCGGGCTTTGTTCTGTTCATGCTGAGAGTTTGGGACATTTAATGAACCCTGGAGGACCCAGAGGGCTGGAGGGTCAAAGGTCACCTCTCAGGTGACGGATGAGGCGAGTCGGTGGAGGGCCTGCCTCTCCAGCAGCAGGTCCACCTCCACCATAGTGATCCAGCCTCACTGTGATGGTTGAGGAAGCTTTGCTCCTGCAGGGACTTTCATCCACCAGGATTCAAAGCGTGTTTAAGACGATCAGCTCAAGAACAGGAAAATCCCATCAATATGAGGCAGAAGGTGGTGTTTTTATCTTGATCCTATTTCCTCCTCAGCCTCCAACTGACCCTCGGCTCCGTTGGTTGATCAGGATACAGTTGATGCTTTTTCTTCCTCTAAAAGTTTCACATCTGCAAACTCTGACTAGTTTTCATGTAACATCAGACATGAACCTGAATTTATTTGATTGTCTTTATCAGACGGAGTGAAGTCCTTACATGAGGACGGGTTTGATGGCGTTGTTGATGTGGCCGTAAGCGGCTCGACCCAACAGCTCCCTGAAACACACCTCTGTCTGCTCTGCAGGAGAACCGCTGCAAGCAGAAAGGACCAGAGTGAACGGAATTTAAACCACAGAAGAAGAAATCCAGATGCTCCAGAGCACAAGCGGAGGTGTGTGTGTGTGTGGGGGGGGTGTTACCTGTCGGTTGGGGAGGCCTCCAGGTTGACCAGCAGAGCAGGAACTATCTGCTCCATGTGACGAGGCTCCCAGATGTTTACCTGCAGCTCGTCATCCACCGTCTTTCTGACGACGCCCTGAAGGCCGCGGATCCCCGACACCCGGATCCTGGAGCACAGAGAGACTCTGAGTGTTTCCTGCCGAAACTGAGCTGAGCTTCGTCTTAAATACAGGATGAAGAGATTTTATTGCAGGCAGCAGAAGTCATGGATTCATGTTCTGGTTGTGAAGCAGCAGCTTCATTAAACTATGAACGTCTGCAGGCCTGATGATCGTCTGTCAAACTGGTTCCAGAAAGGTGGCTGCTGTCCAACCAAGCAGCAGCACACCAGACTCCATTCATCTCATTTAGTCATCAGGTTAAGGCTGAATGAGACTTGATGACTATAGTCTGGTGTGCTGCTGCTTGGTTGGACAGAAAGTCAGCAGTCACACGGTCCTTTCTGGAACCAGTTGGACACCTCTGCATTAGATTTACATCAGATCCAACAAAAATACTAGAAGGAAAAGTCCACTTTTACATCAATAGTTACAGGATATTTTCCCAGAATGCCTTGAGGATCATCTTTCTGCGGTTCTGACCTTGATGCTGTTTTCTACTGTTTCTCTGTCTTATTGACCTAAACTGAAACGTTTGAGGCCTGCAGAGCTTCAGATGTTCTGGTTCTTCTGGTTGGAAAAACTGTCCTCGGCTGCTGATTGGAGCTAAACTCCAGAATCAGGAGGATTGTTTCCTACAGAACCAGGTTGGTTTCCCAGCATTTTAAATGATTTTCATATAAATTAAAACAAAAACCGTATTTTCTTTATCTTCCTCTGTTGCTATAAATCAGGTTTAAAACACATTTTTGGTTCTGGGAGGCCTCTGACTCTCTAAACATCATCATTGTTCTGTTTTCTTAATCATTTTATCCTGATTTATATACTTGAAGTGTTTCACCACTGAAACCTGCTGTATTCAATGTTTATCATTAAGTCATTTGTTTGTATTATTCTGTGGCTTTAAAGACAGAAAACAAGGAAAACTTTCTGATTTGCAGAAATTCCAATAATTAATGTAAACCAGCTGTAAACACAATAAAAACACTGACTTGATTTTGGTGTCGGGATCTTGGTGGTCAGAGTGACACATTTCACTGAACCGAGACACGAAGAAGTCGTAGCTGCGATGATATGAAGGCGTGTCCTCCTCGATGTTTGCAAACTTCACAAACTGCAGTAAAAACAATCAGACGTCAAAATAAAGGATCAACCGAACTTAATGGGTTTGATTTCAACCTTCAGACACATTTTAACTGTTTGTCCTTCTGTCTGCTGAGTGACTTTAATGTAACCTAATACATATGGAATAAAACAAAAGATTAAATAGTAACTCGTTTTCATGGAGCCTCAACCGCAGATGTTAATAAGTTCTTTACATGCTGCTCCTCCTCTGAGCTCCTGGTTAGTTTTTGACTTTCATGTAAATAACAATAATAATCTGCTTTGCATTCTCTGCATTATTCTGCAGAGAGGATCTAAACTCATCGATGCTTCATGGATAAAGTGTTGAGTTTTAGATCTTTAAGGTGCAGCAGGCCTCAGAAACAGTGTGTCTGTCCGTACAGAGTTGGTGGCCAGGATGTGCAGGTGTGGTTTGTCGGCCTCCAGCAGCAGCCGCAGGGTGCTGAGGAAACTCTCCACCAGCAGGTTGATGCTTTGGCAGTGACAGGCCAGCAGCAGCTGCTCCATCGCCTCCAGAGCTATGCAGACGTACCTGAGGCAGAGCAACGCTGCTGGTTACAGACTGGTTCTACTGGGAGGAGAGTCCCGTTTCAGACGGGTTAACTGAATGAAGTCGGAGTTCTGACCCGTAGCGGTGGCGGTTCAGCTCTCTGGTCAGACGCTCAGACAGGTACGCAGCGATCCTGTCCAGTTTCTCTGGAGCCGACAGAGCGAAGAAGGTCAGTTTCTCCATGTTGGCTTTGACTAGACCATCCTGTCCACACAGTAAACACAGGTTCACACTCATTATTCCACCTGAGATATGGTTAGAACGAGGAACATGGCTTTTATTGCGACTTTACCTCGGGGTCCTCTGGGAAAATGTTGTCGACGAGGCGCTTGTAGCGCGGACGCAGCGCCCAGCAGCAGCCACACACACCTGCACACACACACCAGCAAATACAACACAAGGTTGTTTGCAGAGACAATATCTGAGTGTGAAAAAATGCGACACATTCTTTATAAATTCTTTGTTCTATTAAAATGTGTTTTAATGCATCTGTCCTTTAATTATCTGGTTTACTTTTTATGCTACATTGGTGTCTACAGCTGAGGACGTCTTTACTGCCTGTAGGGGGCAGCAGAGGCCGTGCCTGCATTAATCTTTGAGTTTTCATCTCTGCATGTTGAGCATTTCAGGGATTAATGGCTGTAAGAGATGAATCAGAGGTCGGCACCCAAACCTCCAGCTTCAAAAAGCGTCTGAGTCCAAAGTCACCTTAGACCCAATCTGAACATTAAAGATGAGCATTTATCTCAAACTTTCTACATTTCTCCTCACCAGCCGGACGGAGACAGAACAGCAGCATCAGTAAAGCTGCATCTCAGGAACTAATCCGGCTGCTTGTTGCATAACATCTCTAGTTGTTTTCAGTTAGCAGAGTTTAAAGAGGCCACAGTACTGGTTCAATCCACACGACACATGATCTGGATCCTGGTATTAGTCCACAGAACCAGAACCAGGACTTTAATCATCAGTGTTTGACATAATGAAAGTCTCAGTTTGATCATTTGGACTGAAGGTGAAAAGAAATACATCAATGAAGAAGAAAGAAAACAGGAAGATAATCTGTAAGACGGACGGAGGACATTTAGTCACTTTTAGACCCAAATGAATCCTAATGAAACCCAATCAAAGCAGTTCTAACATTCAATGAGAAACTGTAGCGTCGCTGATTGTTGATCCTATAGAGATGCCTGATGTAAGGTAATGTGGACACAGCAGAGAGGAAAACCCAACCGGAAGAAAACTCAAGCAGAACCAGAACCAGCTGCTAATCTGTAGACATGTCTGAACTGAGAGAACAGGAAGTAGGCAGGGAACAGAAAAAGGAGCGAGCAGAAGCTCAGGTCACTCATTTTTCAGGAGCAACATTATTGGCAACATGTAGAGAAATATGTTAAAAAATAAGCATCAGAGAACCGGACAAAAGCTTGTTCTATGTGCTTATAGTCTATAGTTACAGCCTGCAGCTGAGCTAGTTCTAGTAGCTCTACTCAGTGGGACACAGTTAAACACAAAACACCGACCAGGGGAACTTTCTACAATAAAAGACATTGAGACCGAAAATACAGAAAAAGCTTCATTCCAGAAAAAGACACATTTAACCACAGAAAACATCATCCAGATGCATCGACTTTAGCAAATAAAAGCTTCAATTAATGGTGCTAATAACTGCAGTTAATCCACCTGTAAATGTAGAGCTCTAAACGAAAGCATTAGTGAGGAGAAGTGGTCCCTATGTCCTCCAGCAGTCTAGTCCTATAGCAGCAGAACTATAGAGATAGTTCAGGATAACCTGAGCCACTCTAACTATCAGCTTTATCAAAGAGGAAGGTTTGAAGCCTTAAAGGTTGTTGGACTCACAAATTAAACCTTATAGTTAGTTTAAGAGGAAAGAAGCCTTAGAACTAAAACAGTTTGCCTCCAATTCCATTTTTAGAAATTCTAGAAATCACTACTAACCCTGCAGTTTGAGAGTGAAGAGTTACAGGATCCAAATCAAGGAGAAACAAAGAGCACTGACAGATTGATTGTTGAAGACAACAAAAATATTGTAGACAACCTGCGAGTGTAAATTCTCAGTCACGTGGGTCATAGTAACTACAAAACAGACTTAAATGGGAAGAAACTGGACCTTTGCTCAGTTTTTAGACCTTATTCTGTTTTATGTTGCAGGAAAGTACCTATATAATCAGGTAGGAGAGACCTATGAGGTGAAAAACAAAAGAATGAAGTGATCATGACTGCTGAAGTTCTATGGCAGAAGATGATTAACCCAATAAGAAGGACTCAAATCAGTGACTTATTTTGGTCCAATTGATGTTTTCCCATCTATCCAATCAACTGTCCCATAATTAAAAATAAAACTCTCCTTCTGTCAGGTTCCAGGCTTCTTCGGTTTATATGTTTACAAAAAGAAAAACAAACTGGTTCTATTTTGATGCATTTACAGTTTTGAGTCATCGGGACCTGAGAGCAAATATTAGAGCGACGCTAAAACACATGAAAATAAACCATTAAAAAGGACAAAGGATTGTGAACTTCACAGGACTAAACCTGCAGCTGGATGAAAGTCTTTGGTATCAAATCATCTCAGAGCTGAAGGTTAACTCTGGAACGTTAGGAAGGTTCAAACATTTGAAGCATTTAATCAGTTTAGAGCTCAAAGATGCAGGAAGTTTGAGTCAGAAAGCAGCTGGACATTGGATGAACTGGACCAGAACCTCAGACGCTGCATACTCGGGTCAGATGGAACGGTTTATCTTCTCTCAGGTATGTTGGGTTGTTGTTTGGAACCAGATGATGAGCTTATAAAAGTAATCAAGCACTGAACACAAATCCTTTCAGGGAAACTTTGTAAACTTGATTTAAAAAGAGTTTTTATTTCCTCCACAGCACCAAAGATCCGCCGCTTTTCTGTCAGGCAACTATTAACTAGGCTTAAAAATTAATCGGAATAATCCTGATTAATCGATCATTGAAATAATCATTTAACTGATTTACTTATCAATTAAGTGTTAACTGTCGATAGAAAGACTTGAAAACACGTCGTTAGCTGAGCTCAGAACAATAATTACACCAAAATATCAAAAATGTGCAAATATTTTCCATGTGAGATAAAAAATGTTTTCATCTGTCAATAAGCTCCATTAAAAACTTTTAGTCTAATATGGTTTAATTCTGTGAAAAATCTTTATTAAGGAACCTTTTGCTATCCGATTATTAATGGAAAAAATAATCAACAGATGAATCGATTAGCCAAACAATCATTAGTTTCAGCCCTACTATTAATAATCTCTAAGTTTTGTTCCTAATAAAAATGTTTGCTTTCATATAAACAGAACAAAAAGCCATAATTTCCTTCAGGGATATTAAAGTATGTCTGATTCTGAAAACAGTTTGACACGTTATCGTTAAAAGCGTTATCCTGAGAGACCAGCTGGTCTGTGGAACCAGAGTTTCTAAATGACACTTTTACACTGAAAGGTCCTTTTACTGTTGGTGTTTTTAAGTCATCACAGCATTTAATGCATCCATTCCTTCATCTGCTTCTTGTCCACCCAATCTTTTCTTGCGTTTACCTGAAAGCTTTCCTTTCCCACTGGCCTCGTCACAGACACACCTGAACCACACCCACAGTTGGACAATGAAGGGAATTTACATCCGAATTTAACTCAAATCATCTAAAGATTTTCATGGAGTCTCTGTGAACCAAACAGATCAATAAGTTTGGAAAAGGTTGAGATGTGGGGATTTAAAGATGGTAAATGTATCTGAATTATTTAGAAACTGAGATTTATTTATCATTTAGAGACTAAATTGTGTTGTTTTGTCTTTTGTTTCTACTTGGATTTAGAAAATAAAGAAAACTACTTCCAGATTTTTCCAGAGTGCAGCAGCCCTGGTGGAGCAGCTCTGTGTGTGAAACATGACGTCGAAGCCTGGAGAGAAAACTCAGCAGAGCAAAGAGAAACTTACTGGCAATCAAATCAGAGACATGTGGGGTTGAATCTGCCCACAGTCCAACTAAAAGGGTCTAAAGCCTGTTTATGCTTATAAACAGAAAGTTTCAGGAATGAACTGCATCCCTGCAGAGCGTTGCTGCAGACATGGCTTCATAATCAGAAGTCGGATCAGAATCTGGAGAAGATCCCAGATCAGAGGAGTCCTGGATCCATGAGCAGGTCTGCAGCCGACGGGACGCGTGCAGGCCAACATTAGGAGAAGATCGGCGACGGTTTAATAATAAAACGTGTTTAAACATTGATAATATCACCACAGACGGTTTGAACATCGAAGATAAACACCTGCTGATCACAGGAAGATATGATGAAAACCTGAGTTAAAAGGGAACAGAAATAAACTCAAAGCTATTCAAATTATTTTTTCTATGTCAGCTTGTTTTTTTATAAACTCCACAACTAAATAATCTGCAATAATCTACAGTTTTATACAAACTGTAGAAACCGTTGTGAAGAATACTGAAAACCTGTCATTAAAAGTTTGATTTAATGGAAAATTTTCCGCTTGAATGAATTTTTCTTTCCTCAGGATAAAATCTATGAACCAAAGGCTCATAAAGAAACACGACCTGATTATGAAATATGAATATTATCTTACCGTACATGAGGACGGCTGCTGCAGCTCACATCCACACAGGACTTAATCCTCTCCACACACACCCACTCCCACGCTGTTGTGGCTCCGCCCCCTTCCATTCATAATCATCCTGCCTGATTGATTAACCATCTAAGCGCAGTTCACGGCTCTGTTCCTGCTCCATGTCCTGCTGATGCGGTCGGAGGGCGGGTGGTGTTGTTGGTGTGATCCAGGTCATGTGCAGCAGCTCAGAGCTCAATAATCTGCTCCGGATTTATTCGTCCAAATAACAGGAATCTGCAGAAAGCTGGAAGCTCGGAGCTTTAGTGGGACAAACCTTCTGATTATACAACCGGAAACGTTTTGGGTTTTCTAATAAACGGATTCATTACATTATTATCAGAGTTTTATTATTTGGTTGTTTAATTTTTGCTATTTTACTGGAAGAAATTGTTTTTATTATCAATTATTCTGCTTTCAGTAAAAATATAAAGAAAATGAAACTAAGAGGCTTTCAGGCTTCATGAATAAAACAACAAATATTATAGACTAATATCTCAGTGAATTCAATTATTTTTTGACATACAGGATTTTATCCAATAATCACAAACTCATAAACCCCCAACAAATATTTGGTGAAACATCTGTTGATAAGTTGCTCTTCATCCTCCTATTTATAGCCACCAATCAGCTCCTCCCATCACTCTCCTCCTGGTAGAGCGGCTCGGTTTCCTGCCACAGATTCTGCTTTAGTCCAGTAGCTGTCATGATGGTTGAGGGCGGGGCCAATGCGGACGCTCTCTGTTCGCCTTCATCCAGTCCAGTCAGGATGCGTGTTCAGCTCCAAACTTCAGGCTTCTGGAGGATGATTTAAGCTGAAGAAGCTGAAGGTCGTTCTTCTGCCCCAGTAGTGAAACGGACCCATCAGATGGTTCCTCCACCTTAAGAACTGCGACCGTTTACCAAGGTCACAAAACCTCACCTCACGCATCCAAACATCTCTGATAAGGAGCATAAAAATATTCATCCTCTGGCTTCTTCTTGGCAGGGAACCTTTGTCCACTTTAAAGCTGCTGATTCAAACCAGCTGAAGGGAAGCTTTGAGCCTCAGTGGAACCACTGGACCCAGTCATGACTGGTTCAGTTAGAAGAACCCATCCAGAACTTCCTTACAGCCTGTTATAAAACCTGCATCCTTTAATATGGAGGAAAACTCAGAGAAAATCACCAATAAATTTAAACTTTAGTTCCAGTTTTAGCATCGCTGCAGCCAGAAAAGATTCATCTGACATCACTGAACATCAGGAAGCATCAGGTTACCTCCAGAGGTCTGGTGATCAAACACGGAGCAGCAGTCCTGCAGCAGCCGCCGGGGAGCCTCCGGCACGGTCGGCATGGAGACCATCCTGGGCAGCGTCACGCCCCTGGGCAGGCTGGGGATGGTGATGCCTCTGGGGATGCTGGGGAAGCTTGGCAGAGTGGGCAGAGTGGGCATGGTGAGGCCTCTGGGTAGACTGGGAGGGTTGACGCCTCGGGGCAGAGAGTTGAGCAGAGCCGGGACCGTTACGCCCCGAGGCAGGCTGGGAAAGCTTGGAAGTGTCCCCGGCATCTCTGAGACTTCCTGACGTCCAGTGAGGAAGACGAGGTGGAGGCTGGTGGAGGAGGAGGAGAACAGGGAGAGAGAGACTCGTTTAAACCTCCTGCTTCACCACATTCCTCTGAACATTAACTCCTGCAGCTCAGCACCGGTCCTCAGAACCACAAACTGCTTAAATATGGCGGAAAGAAAGAAAGGATCCGGGTCAATCGATGAGAAAAATATCCAATAGTAGAAACAGAAATCCGGGTTTCAGAGAAACACAGGAAATGAGAAATAAATCCAACAACAAACCTGAAGGTTTCTGATCCTGGAAAAGCATTAAAATGTTTTAATGTATTTGTTGTGTTTTTTAAAGAAACATATTTAAAAAATCTGGTCAAATTTCTTTAACGTAAAGAACGAGATTAAATATAGAAAACAAGAGCTAAAAAAATACTTGTAAAGTTTTAAATGATAAACTATGTATAGTTAAAAAAAACATTAAATAAAAGCACCAAAATGTTTTTTTATGTTTTACTAAATTAAAAATAATAACACAAGTTTCTAATGATGAGTTTTGTCATAAAACAATGCAGAGCAAAATTAAAACACATAAAATAGATAAAAAGAAATAAAACAATTGCAGGAAAACATCAGAAATGTTATTCTTATTAATCTGATATAAAATCACCAGAAACTGTAGATTAGAAATTGATTTTTTTTAAAGAAAACAATATCTGCAAAATTAATGTTCAGTTTACTTAAGAAACCAATGGAGAAATATAGAGTTTTATCATTCAAATGAAAGTGAAGCTGCATGAAAGTAGTTCCTGCAGTGACATGCGGTCCTACCTGCTGCTCTGCAGCGCTGCTCTCCTGCTGCTTCACTCTAACTGTTGTTTATGTAACATCTGATGTCCTGCAGCTCTGATCCATAATCGATACGTCGCTCTGCTTCCAGCTCCGCCTCTGACATCATCCATCAGGATGCTGGAGCTGCTGCTTACTGGCAGAGCATCACATCAAACTTTGATGAAGAGGAGCCGCGCCTCCTCTTCCTCCTGCTGCTGTGGTGCAGAAAGAGGTCCCTCTGCTGGCAAACAGGGGCCACTGCAGATATTTTCCAGGAGGACTTTCATCATAGAGGTGTAACTGACACACAAAGACACCGGGGGGCGCTTTCTTCTGTTCTTACATGTTTTAATCCAAAAACCCAACAGAGCAGATTAAAAACCAAGGCAGAGGTTGATGGAACAGGAAGCATCCTGTTCTGAAGTTAGACACAGCTTCCTGTTTCATCAGAAACAGACGCCTCGGGTCCCTCAGAGGCCCCTGGGTTAAAGCTGTACTCTGTCCCCCTCAGGGCCTCCTTCAGCCCCCGCTGACCCTCCCGTAAACAGTCCCCCAAACTCCGCCTCCAGCTCCTGCAGGTGGGCGGGGCCTGTGTGCGTCTCCCCCAGGTTCCTCCACCAGGGCAGCCGGCTGGCCTGCAGCGCGGCGTTGTGGGCGTCCCGTGCCCGGGCGGCGATGGAGACTGATGGGCTCAGGAAGGACTCCGCCTGCTTCACCGTGACAACGGAGAGGGGCGGGGCATCTTCAGAGAGACACAGTCACTGATTAATGATCTTTGCACCACTGTCATCCCCATGGTTGGAGCCTGTGTGTGTGTGTCACCTCGCAGCAGCTCCAGCTGTGTGTGAGCACAGGCCAGCAGAGCCTCCACCCTCTGCTCCGCTCTCCTCCGCTGCTCTCCTGCCTGCAGCTCGGCTCGCAGCAGCAGCTGAACCTCCTGGTGCAGCGTGGCGCACTCCTCAGCAGACACGCGTGTCGACTGCACAGAGGAACACGCTAAGAACACGGCAACAACAACGCTGGTAACAACAGAGATCCTCTCTTCTCCCGTAAATCTAAACTTTCCCTCCATGATTAAAGCTCTTCTTTTAGGCAAAGGTTCTAGATTAATGAACCTTCAACTGAAATAACAGGTTTAAAGGAACAACATTTTAAGTCTTGTGTCGACATATTCAACCAGAAAACTTAATAAAACTAAAACAAGAGATAATAAATATAAAATCAGTTCATATTTCCTGCAAAGTACGTTTTTTTTTGTTTTTTTGACACATTTTCAGAATCTGATCAATAATTTGCATGAAATAAATGTTCCACGTTTCGATATTAACGCATAAAAAATCTGACTGGATCTGAGTGAATCATTTATTAGAGTTTATCATGACATCGTCACAGAGAAGAAGGTCAGCGGATCTAGTCTGGCAGATCTGGACCACCTAAATGTGAGGTTCCTCAGGGCTCCATTCATCCGAGCTTTTATTTTTTGAATCTATCTTAGAAAACAGCAGAGAACTGAGAACATGAGAAAGTCTATAAATCATCTTGATAAAAGTTGTATTAAACTTTTAGCCATAAATCTAAATGAAGCTCTGACTCTGACCTGTTTTAATTCTTTGTTTAATTGATGCTAAAGTCTTTATTTCAGCTGGTTTGTTTTCCAGCGGTCATTAAATGATGAAAACATAAACTACAGTACCCTGTGCGCAGCGATGAACTCCTCCACCTGCTGTTTTAACTCTACCCGTCGGCTGTCAGTCAAACCCTCCTGGCCAATCCAGAGAGAGCTTATGGGCGGGGCCTTTGCTGCCCGTCGTTTCTCCAGGAGTCGACGGCCCTGAAGGAGCAGACGGAGGTGTTATCACCTCATCATCATCAGATGCTATGCGACTGTTGATGTGTGTCTGTGTTTTACGGCTCTCTGCAGAGTTCTGGCTGCGCGCTGCTGCGTCTGCGCCTCCTTCAGAGCATCTCGAAGACAGTCGTTGTAGCGTCTTCTGTCTCTGAAGCCTCTCCAGAAGCTCTGGATCACCACAGCGGCTCTTCGCTGACACTCCTGCAGGAATGGTTGCACCTGGTCTGAGAACAAACCACAAACAGGTTAAAGCAGCAAGTAGATGATCTGATGTCTTTGATTCTGGTTTTAGGAATTCAAGCCTTTCTAACTGCACTAAATGCCTTTTTTAGCTCAGCAGCAGCTCACAGAATGATGTACGGAAATTTAAAATGAAGAAGGAGACGAGTCGGAGGTTTACCAGCAGGAAGCAGCTGCAGCAGCTCTCTCTGTTTCTGATGGAAGCGTCTCCTGGCCTGCTGCCTCCTCACACACACCTGAAACACACCTCAGAAAACGGAACCAACAGCTTCAGAGCCGCAGCAAACACCTGTAGCTCCTCCCTACAGGTGAAGCAGGATTAAAACCGACCTTCAGAGGCATGAAGGGCTGTTCTCTCTCTGCCAGAACTGACCTGATACCTGAGCTGCTCCTCCCACTGCTGGGCCTCCTTCTGCTGAAGCTGACGCCTCCTTCGCTCCCTGATTCCAACACAGGATGATCATCAGGTTATCATGTTAAACAGGTTAAAGTCTGCATCAGGAAGAGGACAGAAATGTTGATCCTCCGTCGGCTGTTTGTCCTGTGAGGACGCAGCGTGGTACCTGTATCTCCTCTGCAGCCTGCTGACGGCTCTGCTGAGGTTCTTCACTCTGCGGCGGGTCTGATACGAGCGCCAGGCAGCCTGGATCACACACGCTGCACGGACGCGCTCCGAGCTCACCTCCTGACAGAGACGACAGACGTTCCTCAAAATGTCCAGAGTGGAAAAACAATTATCTGAACATTTGATGCATCTGGAGGCAAAATAGGGCAAATATTTAAATAACAAAGGTGCTAAATATCTTTAGAGTAGAAGAAGAGAGGAGGTCCACATCAGGAGGGACGTTCTCAGTCATTTTAAAATATCTCCATAAAAAATTATTACTTTTGTTTTTATTAAGCATAAATATATATCATTTGATAAAGAAAACATACAATTTGCTTAAAGTCTGAAAAAGAATTTCTCTTTTTAATTCAGATGTTTTTAAAATGAAAGGATTTTATGATTAATGTTGGACATTAAATCTGGACTCTTAGAAACAGACAGGATGTGAAGTAAAAAGCTCTTTGGTCAGAATCTTAAAAAAATCTTAAACTTTATCAACATAAAGTCGATTTTCCATCACAGGAACTGAACCAATGGATCATTTCTGTTGCTGGGTAGAAAATAAACCTTTTTCTTTGTATATTTATAGAAGCAAACCTCCGGCTGACTGCTGACAGTCTGTTGATGCTGCAGCACTGAGGTCAGCTGGTCGACCTCCTGGTCAAAGCCCCGCCCCCTCCAGTCCTTCTCCAGCAGGTTGGTCAGACCTGCACAGACACAGAATGACCTCTGACCTCTGGTCAGGTGATAAACTGCTTCACCTCTTTCAGATGGGCAACGCATCTGACCTCTGACCTTTAAAGTTGAGCAGGAGGGATTGTAGGCGGCGTCCGAGCTGGCCGGCCATCAGGAGGATCAGTCTGATGGAGGCCCCGCCCACAGAGGAGTCTGAACTCAGAGCCAGCTGGGCGACGGCCTCGTTCAGCAGCAGCAGCAGCGATTCATCGCTCTGACGGCACAGAAAGTCTCTGCGGAAGGAAAGACTTCCTACTAAGACCCTTAGAAGATCCACCCAACCTCTGAGCTGGAGAGTTAAACATCTGGAGTTAAAATAACCTGGGGCAGAAAACAGGACTCAGATCTGATGGGTTTTATAAACCCTCTGAGGATAAAACCCTGGAGGTCTGGAGTGATACCTGTTGACTGTACAGGTGTGAATCCACATCTGGATGCAGAGCAGACACACGGTGACATCATCACTCATCTGGATCTGTTCATAGTGGGCGGAGCTGAGGACTGCAGAGACAAAAAAAACAACAAACCTTGAACTAGATTAAGCTGGATTAGGCGAAGCAGCGTGAGGCTGAAGCCAGAGTTCAACAGACCCTGAGCTGTGAGGTGGGGGTGAGCCGAGAGCAGCCAGCTGACCGAATCCATCACCTTCCTGAAGAGAGACCAACTCTGGAAGACAAACCAAACCACAGGAGTAAAACACACACAAGCACTTCTACGCATCAGCAGACGGTACGGCTCACCTCTGCTGGGATCATCAGCTGACTGGCCAACGACAGCAGGACGTCCACAAGCCATGGCAGGAACAGCCTATGAAAAGCCTCGGAGCGGCCGCCTGGCTCCGCCCCCACACAGCTGGAGCTGCAGCCAAAGAGAGAAGTGATGGTTAAACAGAAAATCTCTTTAAAGGAAGGTAAAGACAAAACAGGAGGGTAATTGTTTAAACTAACAGACTGACTTAACTAGTAAAGAATAAACTTAAAACTGCAAAAAGCGATTTAATAATTTACAAATATTTTAATTGTAACAGATTAGAAATCCTTTAAAAACTTTTACTATCGATATCAGCAATGTTGAACAAAAAAAAACATTTTCATTTAATGACTGAAAAGATATTCGAGTAAGATAAACATTAACCTTTAAAGTAAAGTTGATCATATTTGATACAATCAGTGGGATATTTCTGTTCTTGAAAACACCGACTTACAAAATGAATCGAAAATTATACAGAAATGCATAATGGATCAAAACTGATGCAAATAAATACTCTTATTTAACTTATTAGAAAATTATGTTGTTTTTTTTTATTTTATTTTTCAGAAAATGAATTGAAACCTATCTAACAGAACAGCAGATTTTTAGAGTACGGGTTGAGGTTTAAAGCCAAAGATGAGCAAGGAGTGAAGCTGGACCTGGTGAGGTGGGCCAGCGTGGCAGCAGAGCTCAGCTTCCTGGGGCCCAGAGAGAGGACCTGGACACAGTGACTCAGGACCCCGCTGTCATATAACCGAGTCTTGACTAGAGTCAACGCTCCGCTGTCTGTCTGCAGGGCTGCAGAGTTCAGAACCTCTGAGAGAAAGAGAGGAAATCAGAACCACCCTGAACCCTGATCCAGTCCTCTGCAGTCAGACCCACAGATGATCCGTCTCACTGTTTAAGGCATCGATAAGGAGGCTGAGCTTCTCCTCTGGGTTCAGATCTTCGTCCTCTAACTGCCTCTTCAGCTCTGATACCAAACCTTCTTCATCTTCCATCAGCTCCATCACACCGGACCTGAAAACCAAGGTTTACAATCAGAGCTCAGCCTGTCAACAGTCGGCAGCTTCAGGGAATTCATTTACATTTTATTCATCTCCCAGAGACTCTCCTTATCTTTCCAAAGCAAACTCAGATTCTGGGCGGTTTTCTGACGGGTAACAGATTTCTCTCAAACACCTGTTAGCTTTAGCAGCCCTCAGTTTTCAGCCCTATTGTCTTTCTAAATAAATAATTTGTTTAGATTCTCTAATGTTAATCATCTCCACCGTCATTTTTTGTTTCATTCATTTTTTTAAAGACACAACTGAGCTCCGACCTTTACGCTTCCTGCAGCTAACGAATAGCTCACTCACCGAAGAAACGCTCTTTGTTTCCAGGGTAACCTGACGTCATAAAAAAGCGACAGCAGTGCGCTCCCCTCTTGAACAAAGGAGTTATATATGGTTACATCCATAGACATAATATAATATAATATAATATAATATAATATAATATAATATAATATAATATAATGTAATGTAATGTAATGTAATGT
>JAUZNJ010094412.1:0-22025 GCA_034780135.1 Jordanella pulchra
ATGAATTTCCTTCAGAAAATATTCACTCAGCTATGCAAAACATGAAGGGGTGCCAATAATGGTGAGCAGGACTGTAACATCTACCCAAGGATACAGCCCATGACCTCATAACACCTTTCTTTCAAATACCCAAACTATCCCTATAAATGCATACGCTTCTTCTAAGATTTAAACCTTTTTTTCATGGAAGAACATTGTATGGATTTTTACAGTGTATGACCATCAACACCTTACTGCATTTACAAATATGGCAGTGCAGCTGAGTTCATCTAACAGGACTGAATCTCAATTTGAGGCTGCACTGACTGTCTCTTTGGACAGAGTATCTTTGAGAAAGCTCTTCGGAAGCTGCTGTGGCACAAAGGGTACAGGAAGGGGTTAATGGCCGAGTTCAGCCATAGGAGCCAGAAAGTGATCTCATACCAGTAGTGTGCCACGCATTCGCCACCACAGGCAGCCCGGATAATCATCAGCAGAGTGTACGGAGCCCAACATATTCCAAAAATACAGACAATAATAGCCAACGATTTGGCAATCTTTTTGTCCCGGGAAAGGCGGGATCCAGCAGTTCTCCGGCCGGGTGCTATGCAAGAAGCAGTGGGCTGAAACAGCCTGGAGTTTTTTCTGTGCGGAGAGAATTTCTCCCTCTGCACAAAAATCTGACTGGTGTCAGGGCACCCGCTAGAGGATGGGGACAGGATGTCGTCGTCCTCTATGACCGCCGAGATAGCAGCAGGCTCGCTGGAAGTTACCTTCCGAGTCTTTACGAAAAACACAGACCAGCCCCCTCCGCCGTCTCTGTGGTTCCTAGGTTTCCTCTGCGGTTTGCCCTCATCCTCAGCGCCAGCGTTCCCACTCTTGTTCCTCCTATGGATGTTAAGGTAGATGCTGAGGTTGAAAAAAGCCACTGACACGAACGGCGTGAAGAACTCAAAGGTCGAAGCGCTAAGCAGGAAGTACCAGGTGAAATAAAACTCTGCGTAGCACTCATGGGCGGGGACGATGCTCTGCCCGACGATTGCCTCCCAGAAGATGATCGCGGGGCCATAGAGGAGGAAAGCTAGCACCCAGACAGCCACCATCTTCAGCACTGCCTGGCGAGTGATATTCCTCTGAGCTCTGTATTTAACCTGCAAGAAAAAGAAAGGCAGGAGTGTGACTCACAGTGGTGCTCTCTGAACATAAACTCTGTACCATAATACATCTGTTTGTGACCAACAAGCAGACACAGCTGCTTTAGCGCAAAACAGCCTGAAAAAAACCCATTGGTTTCTTCTTCAGATGAAGCTCTTATTGTGTTCTGTCACAGCAGCGGGAAGATGCTGTAAATAAAACCCACTCATGACGCATTCACTCCACGGTGTGTCACTGAAGCCAAAGAGAGCAGGGGAATGTTGGGCTGAGAGCCACATTCACTGATGCAACATGGCTTTGAAAAAGACATCTGGTTTCCCCTTGCTCATTCTCTCTGTACTCGCGGCATTTAACTTCACCTCCTCTCAGTCTACACTATCATTTAGAAGGGTTTCTCTATTAGCTGTTCTTCAGCTATTAGCTTTTCTTTTTGTTTTCCTATTTTTTCTTTTTTTAAATTAAAACTGCCTCCGCACATTACAACAGCTGGGTATGTTGCTGCTGTTGATTATAATGATGTGGCTAAAGACCAAGTTGAGAAAACGAAAAGAGAAAAAGTGATAATGACATGCGCCTCTTTGTGATCGCTCCCTAAATGGAACTGGCCTCGATCTCGACTCTTCACTACAAAAGCAAAGACACTTCAGCCGTAAATGAAAGAGATAATGCTCCCTTCGGATTTCTAAATGAACACTGAAGAGATAAGATTTCATCCAAGCCTAGTGATAACTGTCAGTCAACACAAGATCAAAAAAAGCTAAAGCAAGACGATGTGCAGCAAAATTAAATGATTTATCTACAAGCACAGCGGTGGATAGTGTAGTTCCACTAAATGTAACAGATGGTAAAACAGTTACGATATTAATACCATAGTAGCCAAGAAAAAACCAAAACAATATCACAAATATGCAACCAGTCATATGGTCATTTAATGGATTTTTAATAAGTTAAAAAATGAGTAAGAAGAACAGACATCATGGATTTTAATCTGCCTTTGGTCCAGGGTAAAAAAAAATAATTTTTACATTATTATGTTAAAACACTAATAGTCAGGGATAGAAAATCCAACCCCTGAAAATAAAAACTGGATTTAGTTTTCCTGATACACGAGGATTAAATGTTAGATTCTTAATTTAAAGTGACAAATTCTGGAAATTTGGAGGTGAGTTTCTATTAACAGGAGGTAACATTCCTACCCAAAGTGAGTAACCTATGTGGTGTTTTAATTCAATGAACATACAGAATAATGAATCTCACTGGCTGAGGAAAACAACTAGTCTGAGAAGATTTCATGTGGATTCATGTGTAGATCAGTTGGTTACAAAATCAACTTAAAACTGGGGGTGAGAGGTGGTGTGCCAGTAATAATCTTACAGTTTGAAAAATATGGTGAAAACAGAAGGTGAAGCATTCTTGGTCAGTCCTAAATAATTAAAAAAAAACAGATTAACTAGCTTAAATATCCTTGATGTTAAAAACGGCAAATCACTTAAGAATCTTACAAAGTTTTATATTCTATAAGTTAAGTATTCTGACAGGAAACACACTTTTCTTCTTATAAGTGCTTCACACAGGAAACTCAATAATGATCCTCCTCCATTGAACGTGAAAAAGTCATGTGCTTCTCTAAAAATCAATCAATACAATTGTTATAATTGTTTAATTGACAACAGACTAGTATCCTGATTAGCTACTACGATGTTTTTTATATTAGAGTTGATTGAAGTTGGACTTAGATTAGACTTATCCTTATGTGTCATTTTATCTGGTTTTATACCAAGAGAGTTTTCCTATGCAGGTAGAATATCAACTGCTTATAACATTTGAATGCAATGTTTCTTTAGAATAAAGTTAGGTGGTGGATGCCTCTTAATGCAGGTTACATTTTACCATGCAAATATTGTGATTTATTTTATTTACTTCCTCTGAAAAAATAACTATTTTTACATGAAAAATACTGAAAGCCATTTATGAGCTTATATTTTCAAAAGCTATTTTAATAGAGGTAGTAGTAGTTTTCCACAACTAGAATGGTGTCCAAATATTTAAAATAGTTTTTTCCTTACAGGAAAATGTTCATAACCAAATTGGTTTATTATTTTGGGAAGTCAAGTGGAAGCAGTGAGCAGCAACAGGTGGGGGAGAGGCAAAGCAGAGCTCCCTTTGCTGCAAAAACATATGATTTGTGGTCTGCAGCAACAGGTGGAGGAACTGCAGAAAAACATCTAGTCACTCCTGTATTTTAATAACAAAAGACTTTGAATGTAGAACAGATTATCATAAAACTTTTTAAAGTTTTAAAACTTTAATTTTAAAAAGCATTGTTATACATTAATGCAGGCACCAGCTGCTTATGGCTTTGTGTTTTGTTTTTTACCAGAGGCACCTGTTCAATGAACACTTTATTATTAAGATTCCAATCAAATGATTTATTAATCATAACTGATTAATCAAATGATTAGAGCTGATTAGAGGTGGACTAATAACAAGACGTGTAAAGAATAACTCAAAGGAATCAGGGAAACCTTGTGAGAAAACCTGTGGAAATCAGTGCCATAGCCTTGCACAAAAATCTGCATTGGGGTTTGCTACCTTCTTTGAACTGATTGAGGTCCTATGTGAGTAACCTGTGTGTGTATGTGAGCTAATGAGCATCTTCATAGGTTGTACTTACTGCCCTTGTGACTGACAGGAAGCGGTCATAACTAATGAGGACAATGTTGAAGACAGAGGCGGAGCA
Source organism: Jordanella pulchra (assembly GCA_034780135.1). Classification (NCBI taxonomy): domain Eukaryota; kingdom Metazoa; phylum Chordata; class Actinopteri; order Cyprinodontiformes; family Cyprinodontidae; genus Jordanella; species Jordanella pulchra. The sequence continues at coordinate 3,875 of JAUZNJ010094412.1, forward strand.
GAGCAGGTAGTCCATGACCAGCCAGACTTTGCAGAGCCCTTTTCCCAGCATCCACCTGCCGGTTAAGTTGTAGGGGATGTACACTGGGATGCAGAAGGCACCTAGAAAACACGCACAGATAGATATAAGCTACTGCATGATGATTCAACACCTCCAAATCATTAACATTCACACCTCTACATTGTCTGGATGGCAGCCCACTCACGTGTGGCAAATGATTTGTTAAAGAGACTGTGTTGGCTCATGAAGCGGGGATTTAATAAGCACAATTTTTACTAATAAATATATATTAATCACCCTGAGCGACATAGATAAGACGTGGGTGCACAGCTACTGTATTGATAAAATGTTTCAATTATGCTCATTTGTGCGTAATGATGCAAATAAATTATGATTAAAGAACATTTAGTCGAGAAATACGACTGTAAGAGGGGCTTATATGTAAAGAAAAAAATGGATCGTGCGTAATAAGCACTCTTGACGTGTAATTAAATAAGTAACATATTAGAAATAAAGATAAGCTTCTGAAAGCACCAACTTACCCACAAGAAAATCGGAGATGGCGAGGTTCAGAAAGAAGTAGTTGCTCTGATTCCTCAAGGTTTTATCCACGATAAAAGCCAAGATGACCAGTGCGTTCCCAGCCACCACCACGATAACCAGAGTCACCATGAGGACCGATAAGATCACCACCAGGTATCCTGGGAACACGATCCCAGCCTCGGACACCGCGGGCGTCAGGTTGGCGCTGGAGTTGGACTCCAGGATGTGCGCGCCCATAGTTAGAGCAGACCTACTATCATTGTGGGCTTAATGTTTTACGGGGCGCACCGAGGCGCAGCAAAGGTCCGGCGCGTCCAAGAGGTCCGTTCCACTTAACTGTGGAGCTGAATGGAAACCAAAGGCTGGATAAATTCCCCCAATGTCCCATTTTTTCCACTTAGAAGAATACAGAACTTTCCTTCCTTTTATGTTTTTTTTTCATTCTATATTTCAGATAAATTGGGATTTTAAACACTGCACATCCACTGAGTGTTCTCTCCCTCCTTGACTCCCAATTGGCAAGTAGATGTGTTGCTGGATGTGCTGGTACCACGGAAGGCACAGCTGATTTTGTCACCAGTGTCAAGTGAGTCATCAGAAGGAAACCAGTATCCGCTCGCATTGTCTAAACAAATCTCCCACTGCGCAAAGAGTCTTAAACAGACACCGAAAAGACCGAAAATAATGTGTATATTTTGAACACGTTGTTCTATTTTTATGACACTGCACTATTAAAAAAAAAGACTGCTCTATATTCATTTGTATGGAAGTGGTGGGAATATTTCACGCTTTTATTTTGAAGACGTGATAATATCCCGTGGCTTTCTACTTATTTATTGTCCACTCCCGTGGATTTCCTAACCTGTTTAAAATACATTTGCTCCTTCGGGGTTCGCTGGAGCGCCAAATTACCACAACTCCCTTAATAAGAATGCTCATAAAATTAACAAATAGGTTGGCTAAGCGCTTAAACAAGAATTAACAACTCTTAAGTCTACAATTTAATGAATTATATTCTTAGATCATTTTTATACGAATAAATGTGTTTTATTCTCCCAGTAACGATTCACAAATGTTCAATTCAATTATGCTTTTAATCACAAACTTCATACAAAACAACAACCTATAAATACCTTTGTTTCTCTCTTGGACTTACATCTCAATTACAAAATACATATCAAATGTGTGATCAGGAAACTACAAAAAAAAAAAAAAAAAAAAAAAAAAAAAACATCTATACTTACAACAAAATCAGACCATATCTGAAAGCCCCTGTCTCATTCACCCACCATCATGCTGTAGTTCTTTCCACTCTCTCCAACTGTCTGGCTGTTTGGGCTCTCATTACCAATGATGTTCTCAAACCTGTGGCTTGACTATACAGTAGAGCATTTAGGACCCAGTCTGGACCCATTACTGTTTAGTCTTTTCCAGATTGAAAGCTCTGCCATTTAACAACTATGTAAACGCAATGCCACCAGGTTTGATTTTCAGTGAAAAAAAATAAAATAAAAAAAAATCCAACAGTGTTAAATCAATCAGCTTATAGACAATATAAAAAAAACATACAAACATGGATGGTTTCACTTGTAATCATTGATTTTATGTATATTTTGTATTAATCTGTCGTATAGATGCTAGTTTCTGTGTGAATTATTCTTGTGTGAATAAATCTTTTTTTCCTGCAGAACAGGAACCTGCTGGAAAATAGTTCTAATTGAGTCAGGCTTGATTTATTGCAACACTTTTAAGATTTTCCTGTATAATATAAATGAGATTTGAATTCTGTCAGCATTAAAGGTGTTATCTGCTAATTATTTCTAGATATAAGCACAAAATGTTGCAACTGTAGGTGCATCTACAAACTATAGAACCCAAATGCGTGCCAGATCTTTTACATTTTTTTTGCAGAAATAATTGATAACCATGTAAATGCTTCAGTATTACTGTATGCATCTTCTTTGTGTTGGTCAATGAGATTAAACCCTTTAAAAAAGATGTCTTCACTTTGTGGTTGTAACAAGGGAAAAAAATCAATGAGTATGAATACTTGCAAGAAAGGAAGTAAAATCTAGAAAATAAAGAAACATGGACTACAAAATACAAAACTTGAAGGCAAGCTATGCAATAAAAATGAAATATCCTATGAGGATTATAAACTTTATTGAGGCAATCATGCTCAGCAGTCGTGAACTTTGGATTGAATTCTCTTAAAAACTGGTTGGAAATATTTCTTTGTTTGCTTCAGAGCCAAACAAGGAGTCATTGGGCCCTCTACACAGAAATAGAGGAACACTGCATATTGTTTTTGTCAGAGGAAATCTTAATTTTGAATCTCTTCAACAAGTACAGCACACACTAACAAGGGTTAACGCAAACTGTAGTGTGCATTGCAGTGCACTCCCTATATAGTTTTAAAAAAAACGTCCATCCCATGTTATGAAAATTTTCCTTCAGATTGTTTAGAAAGCAAACTCTGATTTAAGATAATCACATATTTATCAATAAAGTAGACACAGATTCAAAAATGGCTTTAAAAAAAAAACACCAGAGTCAGACAGCAGAGGCATTGTAGCTCAGTGATGACAAAGTGGCTGTCTGACGCAAAGTGCTCGACAGGAAGGTGGCAACTGTCACTGCACATGACAAAGTGAAATGAAAAAGACCAAAAACATCCACAAGGGAAAATATGTAATACTTCAAATGGTCAAATGTTGACAGAAAGATTGTGTTTTTCCTAAACTTTACTGCCTCTGTTAGATTTTTGTATCACGTTTATACGATGTACAGGAGCTCAATGATACACATTTGATCATTTTAAAATCCTTCATTACACTTAAGATTTATTCAAAACGTTAATATTTTTAGGGTGGACCTTTGCCGTCCAGCTGGGGATAAATCACCTGGATATCTGAGCCGTTTGGTCACTTTCTTTTGTTTTTAAGACTAACCTCAGCTTCTGAGTAGAATAAGGATGTGAGCAGTTTTCCTGCTGCTGCCCCTGAAACTTAAATGCTCTTATCCTGGTGCGGCCAGATTTCTCTTTTCTTTGTGATCAAATCTCTATTGTACTTATCACCAAAAGTCTCCTCAGTTATTAGGGCAGAGTTGCAGAGGATCATTTGATTACATTTGTTTTTCATATCTGTGACTAAACATTAAACACATAAATGGTCTCTAAATGATTCACTGTTGGTGTAACTGCAGACTCAGTGCAGAATCCAGCTCTTCATCTCTGGACCAGTCTTTGAACTACCTGTAGATATGTTTTTGGAGGTTTTATTCCTCCTCCTCTTGACATCAGGCTAATGTTTTTGTTTCACATCTGCCTGCTGCCATTTCTAAGGATGCTCTAATCTGGTGTTGTCTTTTATACACAACCAGAAGAATGTTCTTGTGGTGGCTAGAGTGCAGAGTAGAGTTTTTTAGGCTACATGATGACTATTAAATGGTTGATTTGAGTGTAATTTTTTTAGCAGCAATATCCTAAACTCTGAAGCTTATTTGGTGCAAAGAAGGATAATAACAGGTGTTTAAATTCATCCATTAAGTGATTAACATTAGCTCTACATTTTTCTGTAATACCTTCAAATAACCATGAAATTAATCAAATGATGCAGCAAGTTCATTTTCATAATATTCATAGATTTGTTTTATTATACTTTTTATTCAATTTCTCCTGAAAGCAAGCAAGAATCAATGTAAGTTTTCACATCAAAAAAGTAATTATTTTATCTGCCCCTCAACTTCTAGCAATGTTTTTAAATAAAAGAAATGGCAATTTGGAAAGTTAGAAGTGATTTGCAAGTTCTTTTTAATAAACACAATCACCCTTTCTACAGCAAAACCCTGTAAATCCTTTTAAATCTGTTTGCAATTTCCAATCATACCAAACACTGATACCGGTACACAAAAAACAAACTTCTAAATCTTTATTTTTTTCAATTATTAAAGAATAAGTTCACTCTTTATAAGGACACTAAACCTTAAACTCAACAGTCAAGCAGGGTTTCTGCTGTCTTACTTCTTCCTGACTTTGTTTCCATCAAACTTTAGATATATTGAAAAAATAAAAAGATTACCTCCATGACTCAAGGCGACACAACATTTTGCAAGAATATTTAGCCAAGTACTGCTTTTGTTTAGAAATATTAAAATACAGTGGTAAAGTTTTCATCACATGCTGGTGTGATTTAAGATCTGCATCGTTATGACAAGAATCACATTTTTTATAAGATGAATAATATAAATCTTTATTTTATATATATAGGAACTAATATAAGAATTAGATCATAACACAAATTCTTGTTCTAAAACAAGACTCGTAACGAGTTAATCTATTTCACACCTTTATACTTTTTTGTAGAAATTGTGCAATTTGGGCTTCCATAATTGCAGGTTATAACAGGAAAGGTACTTTTGCAAATCAAGAGTACATATACATTATGGCAAAAGATGAAAACCCAATCTGTCTCCCAGGATGTCATAGTTCTTGGAATGAGTGCAACCCCAATCAGCAGCAGGAAGTGTACGGGTGAAATGTGTAACCCTAAGGCAGCTAATTATTCTCCTCAGCTTTGAATATGAATATGATATCACTACAAGTCCAAAAGAAATTATTATGGATTGAGATGATTGAGTTCAGTGTGATGACAGCTTGTCGGAGATAAAAATCCCTGCTAAGTGAATTAGCTGTTATTACCCCTAATAGCTGAAATGTGCAGAAATCCAGGGCGTCTTATGAGTGTTATCATTTAAATGAAATGTCAGTCTACAACATGCTGCCCATTTTATCTCCAAAGGTTACAGAACACACATAACAGCAGAAGTTTCTGTGTTGACAGATGTTGCATCAGTCTGACAAAAACCTATCTGCCAAACTTTGAGATACCTTTGGGAAAGTTGCTCTGTGGAAGCCTTAATATGCAAGCAGTGTCCAAGATAGGATGGAGTGTCACCAACACAGGGAGCCGGAGAGGACAGCAGATGAGGAGAAACCCCCAGAGGAGTCGGAGTGAAGTAAATGCTCTGAGAGAATAGGGAACTGTGAAAAGTTGAATATTTAACAGGCTTCAAGCGGATGTCGGATTCGGATGGGGAAATTGGGCATGTGCATAATGTGAGTTGGAGGGGGGGAGTACGGGCGTTTGTGGGGGTGAAACTTCATTTTGTTGAGCATTGATGTGTATCAGCATATTCCTTTGATTTTCTGAAGAAACTGTGTGTGAAATTTACCTCAGCTGCAGATTTGAATGAAAGATAAACTAAAGAGTCAAACTTCAGGCTAGAATTTTTCTTTTTTTTTCCAGATGATGAAACGATAAAACCCCCACAATCTGTTCATGTCAACGTTGTTTTTAATTAAACAGGTTCAATTGTAAAAACACCTAATTGAAGACTGCTTAGACCTGCAAATATGTAATTAAATACATTTTACGCTAACAAGTTACAGCATTATATTAAAGCTGGATTTTTGTTTTATTTAATATAGTAACAACACAACTAGAAACTTTTGTATATTTTTATTGATATTTAATACGCAAGACCAACATGAAGTAGTTGATGACAATTAGGTGAAAGAAAAATAGTTCTTGGTTTTCATATTTTTTTTACAGTCAAATATCTAGAAAAAAAGAGTCTATTCATATTTACTCTGCATTTTCCATGGTCTACTACCCTTAAATATGATGCATTACAATCAGTTACTCTCAGACATCAACATAACTGCTAAACTGAGTCTGTCTTAATGTAATTTAACCTCAGAATAAATTTAGCTGCTCAGTGAAGACAGATGATGTTTGTTAGAAGACATTAGAAAACAGATACCATCATGAGGACTTATTCAAGAGCTCTTTAATCATTTCACACATCATCCAGGCAGGACTTTTTTCTTGGACGCTGTTCAAAAAAGTCGGGTAGCACCTTAACACCTCCAAATAATTCTCCACTTGACTTTTTGCAAAGTAAAAAAAGAAATCTGGATTTTTAAATGGATGAATTTATGTTACATCCTTTAACTGTGCACACCATCCCCACCATGAAACACTGTTGAATCATGGGAATTGTTTTCTATTTTTAACTAATCTAAAATTTTTGTCTCCTATCAAATCAATTAAATTTCTGGCTGTAATCTAAAAAAGAAAATCATAAAAAAAAAAAATGCAAGTATTTTAATAGTTAGGCATTGAAAATATCTGGAATAAAATCTAAAAATTCTATTGTAAATATTAATTAACTGAATCCATTAATTTGATAGTACAAAGCCTGCAGAAAAACTAGGCTTTTGAGTAATTTCAGAAACACACAAAATCATTTTTTTCTCCCGAACTTCACTTTGTCTTCTTGTTTTTTGGTCTCTTGGTCTTTGCCCCTGACTTGCAGGCCTCATCCTGTGAAACAAGAGGACAGAATTAGAGAATGAGCAGACTAATGATTATTTTTGCCTTGGTGCTCCATTTAACTGTGCCAAAGCTTTTCTCTTGCAAAATATTTGAGTGCCGCTTTGTAGCTCGTGATAGACTCTCTAGCCTACACCCCTGCTGTGTGTGCAAATGTGCAAATTACAATGTGGTGATTGACATGCACCATACTGTTCTAATGTATTCCAATAATTGCATCAAACTAAACATTGCATTCTTAAGTACTCTTATCAAACATCCCCTGCCGTCGAACCAGCTTCCTGGGTTGTAGGTCTTTTGAAAGTCTTACATATGACAAGGTGAGGAATGTTTTCTTTTTTATTCTTTAACATCCATTCACTATTTCACAGCTCAAACAGCATTTGCAACCATTTCATATACGTTTTTTTTTCTTTTTGCACCTCTGGACTCATTTAATCCAGGTTTTCCGTTTACTTTTTTGTCTTTTACCAACTAGATCCTAATTTAAGGTGCCAAGAGATTTCATCCAATTTTGGTTTCAAAATCAAAATTGGAGTGAAAGGAGTGAAAAGATGCCGTTAATAAGGTTTCAATAAGTAACATTTCTTTTGAGATTGATCTGTTGTAGCTTTAGGGTTAATGATGTGTTCTGTTTTTTTCCTTGTATAAACTCATTAGTAACATTCTTGGCGAACTGTATTTTATGAGTTTTGTCCTCTTTATAATAGAACCTCAGCAATGACATTAGAGCACAATGGAAAACCATTAACTCTGAGGATATCAGGATGACCAAGGGGTTCAAAATGCCAAAAAAAAGAAAGAAAACATGTTTGCATCCCACAAGGTTAATAAGCTGGTTTTTGTTTCACTATTTTATCCCTCATCTTAGTGTGTGAACTGATTGAATCTTAAATGTATCAACAATCTCCACGTACTCTAGAGATTATTATAAAACATATTTGTGATCCTCTGAGAAGAGGCGCCACCTTTGAAATCTGAGCCATGAGTAAAGTCATCTGAAAGCTCTCAACTTCCTTTGAAAATTTGGAATTAAACATTCAAATGATGATCATATTTTCCACAGGATCATTTGCAACCACTTAAATAATCAAGGGTAAATATTCCCTTTTTGCCACCACTAAATTATAATCTCAGTATAAAAGCAAACAAATAAAAATTAGCCTCATGCTGAATGTGAATATACTCCACCTTTGCATCAGCATTTTTATTACAGCCCGAGTCAGTCGTAGTCTGAAGGATTTAATAATACAGGCAAAGATTCATCACCACAAAAATAGAAAGAAAGTATTTTCATGAAGCCATAAATATCAATGCATTTCAAAATTGATTATGATGAAGAAAAGTGGAGGTTTGTTTTGGTAATCAGCCAACTTCAATCAAATACACCTAACCAGAATCCAGTGCTAGCAAATACTGTGAGAAGGAACAAAATAAGTTGTTAGCCTCCAACTGTGTGTAATATAAGTGTACTATAAATCCAGCTGGTTTTTAAAGACCTTGGAGGTTTTTTAGAGAACACGAGTGAACAAACATCTCTTGAAAATCAAGGAAAAAAGCTGCCAGATCAGAGTTAATTATTTAATTGCTTTAAACATGGTTGGGTTATTAAACAATATCCTGAGCTTTAAATATCCTACTGGTTAATCCATCGTTTAACAATGGAGTCCAGGACAACCTCCCACCAATAGACTGAGAAAGGAGAGCATTTATCAGAGAATCAACCAGGAGGCCCAATGTAACGCTGGAGGAGCTGCAGAGATCCGCAGACAGGGGAAAAAAAAACTACTTAGCTTTGTGCTACACAAAGCTGGCCTAACGAGTGAAAACAAGAAAGCTAATGTAATCATATGATAGTTTGTCAGAAGCCATATATGAGACACAGCACACATGCGGAGAAGAATGAGCTGATCAAATGAGAATGGAAAAAAAATGACAATTTGTCCTCCATGCAAAAGAGTATATTTAGCAGATGAGTAACACTGTACTTAAAACTAAAAAAAAAGTAAAAACATCCTGACATTCAAAGCAAGGTGGTGGCAGCATAGTGCTGATTGATTCTAAAAGAAAACTTGCAACAAGGGTCCATCCAATTTTTACAGAGGTTAGAAAAAAAATACAAAATAAGTGCTCAACATACCACAAAGATTGTAACCAAAAAGAATAACTATCATTCTCCTCAGCTATGCACCACTCTGTCTTACATGGCTATCGTGTCCAAATTGTGAAAAAAGTTGAAATACATTGCAAGTGAATGGGAATTGGTAGTTTGTTTGTTGTTTGACTGACAAACGCCTGATTGTTGCCTTCCTTTAGAGCACTGATGCAGCCTCTTGCGAGGACAATTGTTCGGTATTTTTAGAAAGCATGTTTTTGCTTTTGTATTTGCTACACAGAAAAATATATAGACACATACATCTGGAAGCTGTGAACATTTTTTTTAATTACTAGTTAGTCAGCTGGCCAGCATTTATGAATAATAAACATAAATCAGAATATAACTACTTAAGCAAACAAGGAAAGTGACAAAATAGTGATAATTAATGTTGGAACTATTATTAATCTATTGCAGCTCAGGTTGTGCTCTGCAATGCTCATCACTCAAACATTTTTTTTTTAATATCCTCTCATTGGGCCCTCATTAACTCTGACATTGTTAAATAGCTAAAACTGTCTTTTATCACGATATGCGTCAGAATAATTGAACTGTTCCTCTGACCTGCTAAAGAGCTTCAGACAAACTTCCGATGGCCTGAGACAACAGGTTCAGTTTTGAAGAACGATTAATTGAAATCTCTTATATGAGTTTTCCCTGCAGAGCCAGCCACCATGAATCGGCTGTCACAGAGTATGGGGGTTTGATGTCCCAAGGGGACTAAGCTTTGCTTTTGGTAGGGGACTGGAATTAAGCACTGATTTGTAAGATAAGTTAAAAATGTTTCCTTAAAAGTTAGTTTTAAAGCAGCTTTATGAAACTTATACAGTAGCTTCCCCTCAATGACCCAATCATTTCAAGGTAAAATGGAAACAACTTTAGGTGTAATGGAGCAAAGATAACCCAACACTGATATGCAATGACTGTAATTTTACAGCATCTGAACATTTACTATATAACATAAGGCATGCGTGTTGGCACCACTGTTAAACGTATAAAAAAAAAAAGTACTAATAAAAAATCTACAATTTTTATTGCATTAGCAAACTACAAAACTAAAAATAAAATGTTCAATATAGGAATGCACATTGTAGAACTGTTGCTTTGCAACAAGAAGGTTAAGAGTTTGATTCCCATTTCGGGTCACTCTGCATGGAATTGCGTGTTCTCCCCGTGGATGCATGGGTTTTCTCCAGGTACTCCGGCTTCCACCCACAGTCCAAAAAAATGACTTTCAGTTTAATTGGCGTCTCTAAATTGTCCTTAGGTGTGTGCATGGTTGTGTGTCTCTGTGTTGCCCAGCGGTGGACTGGCAACCCGTTCAGGGTGTAACGCGCCTTTTGCCCATAGACTGCTGGAGATAGGCACCAGCCCCAGTGCAACCCAGAGGGACAAAGCAGGAGAAGATGGATAGAATTTAATATGAGTACATTCGTTCAGTCAAAATAAAAAATCTGATAATGAAAAATATTATTCAAAAATGCTGGTGGGAAACTTCTTTGCATCCCTGCTTTTAAGAAGTTATGCTAACAAAATGTTCTGGGTTTTTTCTCTTCAGCTCATCCCACAGATTCTCACTGATTTGTCAATGGAAGAAGGTTGGTTCTTTGCTTATTTCAATACTTCTATGCGATTTGGATAATATTTCAGTTCCACTATTCTGGTGAGAGATTAAAAAACAAACCCTTTTCAGTTTTCTCTATTTCATTTTTTTTTTTAATCTAAAATGTATTTGTGTTTTAAAGAATTTCATGCGCACTGTTTTTCCATAGACTTTTAAATGGAAACAGATCCAGAGCACTGACAATGTGTATATTTCACATATTCACACTTTAACTGCAAACCTGGATTGTTCTTTGCTGAGAGGGTCACATTTATACTTCCATCTCACTGACTATTGCATATGTTTCCTTGTGTTTACATAGAATAGGGAGAAACAGATACAAATGTACTACATCTGATTTTGAATTGGTATTAGTGTTTTATTTTTTCTGACATCTCTTAGAAAAACTGACGTGAGTAGCTCTGCTACATACTTAAGGGGTGAGTTGGAAGGAGTCCAGATAAAGACTGCAGGTTTGACAAATTATTCTAATCTTTATTTAACCTAGCATCTAAAATGCTAACACCGACTTTCCACTAAGCTTTAAACACTGTGAACTCGAAACACTTCAATACAGGCACATAACACTATAAGTGAAATAATAGGAAAAGAGACTCACATACTTTAAAGATATGATAGAATAGGGTTTTCCACGATACCCTATTCATTTCCTCATGTGTAGACCATCAGAAAATGGGTTTCCAATACACCATCTCCCATTAAAAGATAAGACAGCGGTCTCTTGACACAGGCATGTCTTAAAGTTTATCAAACTCATCAAATTCATGTGTGCCTCTTAAAGAACCAATTGCCACATAGGTAGTGTTTAATGGTTGTTTTTTATTGCAGTTACTTCCCTTTCCTTTTTATTCTGTTCACAATGCATAGCAGTATGCTATATTTGTTTTTTTTACCAATAGTAATTCTTTCTAAAAGAAAAAGAAAATAAATTATATATATATTTATTTATATATAAATACTTGGTCTGTACATAGATATAAGCAAGTACAAGCTAGGTGCTATTTTCTTGTAGTCTCTTCCTGGTTTCTAAATATCATTTAAGCTGTCCTTTTGTTAAAGGCCATGTCTTTTTCCTACTTTATAAGAGAAACTATGAGAAATGTATTACTGCATTATTTATAGCCAATAGAATAAGTATTAAAGAAACAGTAAACACAAAACCGCCATCATGCTGTAACACAGTATAAATCATCCAAGCAATGATTTTTATCATAATGCTAATAATAAGAATGATAATTTAGTAAAAATAAATAAATGAATAGATGGAAAAAAAGTACTCAATCTAGTCAACACATTGTTTTCAAAGGCAATATGACAAAAATTGATCATGGCTATCAGCCTGCTGTAATTTATGGCAAATAGTTGAAAAGAAATTACATTGTTGGTATTTTAAAGGTTGGTTTCCAGCACAAACAAAACTAGCATTAGAGATGTAAAGGAATGCCTCCTGATTGTCTCACCATGGAGGCAACAAATCCTTCCTCCATCAGGATGCTTCTGGCGCAGTTGTTGATGTGCTTGAAACGGTCGGGACCCAACAGAATGCCTCCGTACCACCGAGACACGACCACCATGACATTCCGCACGTCCAGAATCTGAAGTGAGACACAAACAGGAGAAAAAGACTGCAAATTTCAGATGAAACAACATGTCACCTCTTTCTGACAGCTGAATATTTCACACCAGATGTGTTATAGTGGTTAAATAGGAATGAAATATTTCAGTCACAAATGCCAATCTAAAGCCACCAGCCTGACAATCAAAACTGAAGCAATTTTGACTTATATCGTCACGTTTCTGAGTACAAAGTTAAGTTTCGAGGAGAAATATTTATTTTAAAACAGTAAGTTTTGAGGGAAAACGTTTTAAACACAGTCAGTTTTCAATATATTTTTTTGTTTCTTCTTATAGTTAATCTGGTTTTCCATAATCTTTGAGGGCAAATTGATTCAGAACAGTTTTTCTTTAATTGATAGCATGTTTCAAACCACTGAAAGAGGGCACATCATCACTGACAAGATGATGTGCAACAATCTGCCCTCTCAGTGACAAAAAGGTAAATTTTACAAAAAAAAAAAAAAAAAAAAAAAAAAAAAAAGCTGCCTGAATTTGTTCGGGTACAAAGAGGAACATTTCCCTCTGCACTGCAACACAAACAAAAGTGCAATCTGTGACTCGAAGGGGACTCAATCACATCTGGCTCCAACCATGCCTGCATTGAATCAGAGCCATCTTTATTCCTTGCCGTCTACATTCACTGACACAAATCTAAAGGTGGAAACGGGTGGCAAAGCTTGAAAGAGGCATGATGAGTTCGGAGAAAACAAGCCTAAGGAGAGAGCACTTCAAGTAAATCCCTCAATGACTCCACAGTGTAACAACAACAGCATTAAACAACGTCTCATGTAACAGAGCTAGTACACTCGATATCATCAGGCTGTTACAACAAAAAAAACTCAGACGCTGATACTGACAGGATAGTTTATGTTATTTTCTGTTTTTAAATATGCTATTTAGAGATAAGAAATAGACAATGATTTAAAAGGCACAGGGAGGATAGCCACTGGTTTTGATGTGACTGTTTCTGAACCTCTTAGAAGTAGGTGTAGCTGTTTTAATCACCAAGAAACCACAAACTGCCACATCTAGTGAAGAAGTCCAGGCTTAGTAACACAAAAGCAATAATTACACAAAAGCGTTCAGTCCAATGATCAAAGAGTTTCTGAAATTTTTAAAGACCGATAAAGAAAATATTAATTTTCATTTTAACAAAAGCAAATTATGCAAATTGAATGCAGGTACATTTTAGAACCACCAGCCACGGGGGGGTTCTTCCTTATCAGCATTTTCTTCTGCATATTTCCCTTTTTCTTAGCAAAAACAAAAAAAAAATCTCTCAGAATGAGTTTTGCACAGCCATTTAAAAAAAGAGACATTTTTATATAAACATTGATTAAACTATTATTGTTTGGACTCTGTTTTCCATAAGATCCAAAGTGTCTTTCACACTTGGCATCTATTTTCACTTTTCAAGTGAGACTGTGTGGGCTGCTGCAGCTCCCTGTCTGTCTGTTTGGTGTCACCCGTTCTATGCACTGTGCTCAGACAGCTGTCAGTGTGGGGGGACAGGTGAAACAACAGTCATTATATTTGAAGCTATTCAAAGAGAAACACCAAGTTTATGAAGACTGATACAAAATCCTTGATCCTTATTATCAAGTCACATCAAAACAGCAAAGATGCTGAAGTTAGCTTTAAAATTAGCAAACTGTTCAGCATGAAAATATTTTTGCTGTGAACTTTCTTTTTTATTATTTATATATTTTTTTTAACTCCCAGGCCAGGACACCAAAGCTATATCAAACTCTTAGCATGTATTCAACTACCCAGCAGTGGTTAATAGACCTTAATAATGTCTGTGATTGTTAATTATGCAACCTCCTCGTTAAACTGTCTTTTTTGATTTTTTTTTTTAAATTGTTTTTTTTTCAAAAATAAAATTTTTTGTTTATATAGATACATTTGCAAGCTTACAATCTCTAAAATGTTTTTACAATAAAGAGATATTAAAAAGATTTTCCTCTCCCCAGGTTTCTTTATTTTTAATTTCCTGCCACAAGCATTTCAAATTATCTAACATATCTCTATATCATACAAAGATAATCTCAATAAAGGCTAAATGTAGTTTCAAATTATTTCATTTTGGGAAAAGCTACTTAAACCAATCTTTCTCTAAGTGGAAATATCATTATAAACTTTATTTGGTTCAACTCCAGATGCCCAACACAAGCCTGATTTTTACCTCACTACAAGAATTATGAAATAATTTCAAGACAACCTGCGTGAGAAGAAAAAACTATAAAAACAACACGTAATGACCCAGTCTTAAAACTAAGAGCATAGTAGGAGAAACAATGTCCAATAATTCTACTAATAAGTGACAGTAAAACCATTACAGAGGCTTTGGGACTTCAGGTAATCACAATTATCCTTTACAGACAAATGGAGGTAACATTACTCAAACTACCAAGACAAAACAAACATATTATTAAGAAATTATGGAAAATAATCTGTGAAAATACAGTTTTAGGAGAAAAACAAACCTGGGTACAACAATCAAATATGGTGGTTGTGAGATTATTTGGGCTGGTTTACGAGTTTTGGACAAGGAGAAAGTGACTGAAGGCATAGATTCTGCTCACTTGGGAGAAATTCCTGACGGGAAATGTCCAGTCATCAGTTTGTGGCCTTAAGCTCAAAGACATTGGAGTTGTGAAGGAGGACAATGATTTAAAGCTCACTGGCAAGTTCACCTTTGAATGGCTCAAGAAAGATATAAAAAGGTTTTTCGAGTGGCAGAGTTCAGGTTTGAGCTAAACAAACATTGATCTGATGTGACACAGTGATTTACATAGCAATGTTTTCTGAAAACATAGTCAGTAACTATATATGATCAGTCGATAATATGACCTTTTAAAGTTACCCAAGTGACCTTTGGGGAAATCTGATCATCCACCTGCAGCTGTTTGCTAACTCAGGTTTGTCTTTTGAGACAAATTATAAATGTCACTGGTAAGAAACAGATCTTAGAAACTGCAGATTCACCAATTTCATGAGTTAAGTTCTTCAAAACAACAAATCCTAATCACATAATACACATTGAAAACAGATTATAAAAGCTTTTGAATGTTTTAACCTTTATTCTACTCTGAGTGTTAGCATATTAGTCAAATCCCTCATCATGAATATACTGCATCAGTAATAAGGTCAGAAATCTGTAATTGAACATACCTAACGTTATCTCTGCCATTGTTTGAGTTGGAATTTAAATAGAGTTGGCAGAGTGTACATTTTATCAATTATACCATTTTGAAAATGTAAGACTTTTGTTTATTTCCATGAGAGATACTGGAATAATCCCAATTGAGACAAAGAGATATAACATGACCACAGCTCAATAGCCACTCTCGAGCAGTGGGCCTGGGTAGGTATACAAATGCAGTAATCCCTCCTCCCCCACCATGGCAGACAGGTCTTGCATATGTATTTTTATTTTCAGAATATACATTTACCATAAGCAGTGACATTGCATTCCTAAGTTGCTGAAAGAAAGCACAAGAAAAGGGACATCAAAAATGAAATTTGTAAAAGAAAATCCCTCCCAAATGTCCACATTCCTCTGGGTATCCATATCTGTTCGGCAATATTACACAAAATTTAGTTCATTACTTTATTTTCTGAGATCACACTCCCTACCAACCTCTAATTTCAGTCCTTTAGCTGTGAAAGTGCTCCACTGTGTTTATCATCTAATCGCTAACTCTACCTGGAGTTTAGTGAGTGTTTGGCAGGAGGCAGAGTACAGCTGGTTTTCAGAGCTTGTGTAATATAATGAGACACAAGAGAGCAGCGGACGTGAGATGAAACGTTGCGTCAAAAACAGTGTAGAGAAAAAGACACTGAACTGCTCCAAAAAAAAAAAAAGATTTGGTGAATCTTAATTTCAGCATTTTTAGCATTACACATGAGCTGTGGACAAAAATAAGACAGGTTTGTAGAAACGGAGTAACATCACCTCGGGTTATTATGTTCTACTGTAGTTTTCAGAGATTATTTCAGAGTATTAGGCGTGAATTGTCTGAAACATGCCTGTTTCCGAAATCAACAGCCTGATTTGTTTAAATTCAATGCAGAAGATCACATACTCTGCACCAAGAAGACAGTGCATTATTTCACAGTGATTTATATCTGTAGCAGGATCCCACTGGTGCAGACGGCTGCCGTGACCTCCCGAATGAGTATGAACTTTAACGAGAGTCACGGACCTCATCTGGAAGAGCTCTGACACCACGCAGCACCTGCTGGTAATGAGTATGACAGAACCACTCCGAGTCACCGCTGAGCCTTCATTACGGCTAAACTTTTTGTTTTGTCACAAACCTCACACTGGCTTTCATTCAACATTAGAGGGAAACAAAAAGTGTGAGGACAATTGGACGTTTTAGTGTGATGTGGGAGTGTGTATGTGAATCACAGTGCCATCTGACAGCATAGCCCGAAGACAAGCACTTGTTTGATATCAGAAATAAAGGGATTGATAACCAAGGAAAAACTGGAGTGAAAAAAAAGTTCTCAGAAAACAAACTTTGGTTTAAGCTTCTGATTTGGTGCTTAGAAGTGGGTTCATTCAGTTTCTCTGGAAGAAAGAGCAAAGAGTTGAGCTTAGGGTCATCATTTCTTTAAAAAAATATTGACTATTCTTCTTTATTGACTATTCTAGACTTTATTCAGCTTTTTTTACTTTGATTATGGGAGAAAGCTAGTTATCATTATCAGGCATTTATTGAATCCAGCTTGTCAAAACATAAGGATCTCGGGCAGATCTCATTTATAAAGTATGCACAAAACAGGGCCAGACTTTGTCTGAAAACTTGTGGCCAACTCTGACACATCCGTACAAGGCACGCACATTTTGAAGTTAGAGCAATCTGATGACACAGAATGCAAGGTATGTTGAAACACTCATGCATAACGGTGCGTGATGGATGCAGTGGATATGCTAAACACTGTATATAGGACAATAAGGAGGGAACGCATTTTCAGGGATCACCAAAATTATGAGGCCCATTAGAAGTACATTAAACTTCCCAGAGGATTGTTCTGGATCTATGTGCAGAACAAGGACCGACCCTCCAGACCTATGCCATCCCTGATCATCACTGGTGTTGAAAAAGGAAGGGTAGCTGGGTGCATGGTTCAGTAGAAGGACCAGTAAATACACTGCTCAAAAAAATTAAAGAAACACTTTGAAAACACATCAGATCTCAATGGAGAAAAAAATCCAGCCGTTTATTTATACTGATATGGACTGGGTGATGTGTTAGAAACAAAAGGAGGCCACATCATTTGATGGAAATGAAAATGATCAACCTACAGAGGCTGAATTCAAAAAACCCCAAAAATCACAGTGAAAAAATGATGCGACAGGATAGTTCATTTTGCTGAGATTTCATTGCAGCAACTCAAAATGGTATTCAGTAATTTGTATGGCCCCCACCTGCATGTATGCATGACTGACAACGTAGGGGCAGGCTCCTAATGAGACAACGGATGGTGTCCTGGTGTATCTCCTCCCAGATCTGGACCAGGGCATCGCTGAGCTCCTGGACAGTCTGAGGTGCAACCTGGCGCCGTCAGATGGATCAAAACATAATGTCTCAGAGGTGTTCTATTAGATTTAGGTCAGGTGAGCGTGGGGACCAATCAATGGTATCAATTCCTTCATCCTCCAGGAACTGTCTGCATACTCTCGCCACATGAGGCCGGGCATTGTCGTGCACCAGGAGAAACCCAAGACCCACTGCACCAGCATAGGGTCTGACAATGGGTGCAAGGATTTCATCCCGATACCTAATGGCAGGCAGGGTGCCG
>JAUZNJ010094423.1:0-22025 GCA_034780135.1 Jordanella pulchra
CCAGGCCATGATCACCCCCCCACACACACACACACACCCCACTAGCAGAGTGCAAACCCGTCCGTACCCTCTCAGCTGAACAGGCCCCCAGGCCCCCCAGCACAACAGAGGACCCGGCAGGGTTAGACAGCTGGGCGCACACCGGCCCAGACCCCAAGCAGCACCCCCCAAAGAGCCCGAACCCCGAGGACCCCACCGGGGCACCCGCCCGAGGGCCCCGCGCCCCGCGTCCCGGGGACCCCAGACCCCTGACCCACCCCAGACCCACCCAGCAGCGGAACAGCTACAAGGCCAGTAGCCCACGTCCGCCACCACGGAACCTCCGCGAGAACACCGCAAGCAGCCGCCGTGGGACCCCAATGGCAGGTAACAGACCCCAGGCCAGACCCACCAAGCACCCCACCCTGAGCGACAACATCTAAAAAACATCTCAGCGTAAAGTAAACATGGTGATGCCATTGACTTGGAGCATGGAAAAAAAACAAATCTCCTGAATATAGAGGCAACACCACTATACCAAAAATGTACCCACTGTTATTCCTCTGTAGTTATGAAAAATTAACTTTTTCTATCAGGTTCTTCCACACAGACTCACTGACGTCTTAATGTGGATTGTTTTTATGTGTGTTTTGTAATGATCATAAAGGTTCAGTAGCAAAGAATAGTTAAGTCGCACCAAAGTTGGGGACACAAAGTTTCTTCGTGGTCTAGCTGATAAATCTGTGCCTTTAATATGGGGGCCCAGATTTAAGAACTCTGCCAAGCCTGTGTGCAATAGTTTCTTTGAAAAACTATGGTAATGGCAATAGTTGTGTTAGATACAATCAGTAATGATATTATTAAATTGATTTCCTGAAAAGATAATAACGTGTAAAAAAAAGAGATCCCCACAGCCATTGGATTAGTGTTGGAATTATTGTCTGTTTTCTGAATTTCACTTAATATTATAATAGAAAAACATAGAATACTGACCTAATTTATCTAGTTGAGATGGTTCTGGGAAAGTGGTCTTTTTGTCCTACAACAGCCTAAGATAATAGCAGCAACAAAGATAGCTTGGGATAATCCAAGCCAACCTAACTTTAAGTTGGTTTTATTTTGTGAAGCTTCTCTAACGTTTTTGAAGCTTCTATAAAGCTTGATGCTGCTCAGGCTATATCCGTCTGAGCTAAGTTCTCTTTTCTGTGATATCTCTAAGTTACTCTAACTGTTCAGAAACACTTTTAAACATGGCTTCTACTGTTGCACTTTTCTACTGGGCAGTTGTTGCATTCACACAGTTTTTATTTCTTTTTAATAAGTGGTAGCTAGCCTTGGCTAGTGCTAGCTTTGCAATGCCATGGCCTATCTCTATCTCTCCCCAACTCTTTTTTGACTCTCTCCGGGTCAGATATTCAGTTATTCCTCTGCCTCCTTTAGCGATAATGGCATGTGTAATAAGTGTAACATGTTTGTAGCTTTGGAGGCAAGGGTGTCAGAATTAGATTCCTAGCTTCAGGCTGTTGAACATCCAGTAGTTTGGATAGCCCCACTAGTTAATAGCCTGGAGCCAAATAGACTAGCAAAATATCCCCTTGGCAGTCCCCCAAAAGTGCCTGAGCAGCCAGGCAACTGGATGACAGAACTCAGAAAGCGTAGTCCTAGATCTTTGCCCACTGGTCATCACCAAACCATCTACGTTTCTAACCGATTTTCCCGCTCAGTGACACACCCAATGAGAAGGCGACTCTGGGTATTGGCAGCTCCATAGTCAGAAACGTGGCTTTCGAGACATCAGGAAACTTAGTCAAATGCTTGACAGAGTCTAGAACGGGCGACATCAAATCCTACCTAAAACTACGGGCTAAGTATAATGTCAAATACAGTAAGATTGTTATTCCTGCTGGCTGTAATGACAGATTACACCAATCGGGGGTCACTAAAATCAGTGTTTCTTTGGTGTGTAAGTTCGCAAAAACTATGTTGGATTCCATAATTTTCTCTTGTAATCTCCCTGATCAGACCAGTGATGACATGTTCAGCCGCATGTGCCGCAAAACGATATGGGCTGCATTGATAATTGGCAATCTTTTTGGGGAAATCCTGGTCTGATTCAGAGAGACGGCATCCATCCCACTTTGTATGGTGCAACTCTTCTTTCTAGGAATCTGGCCAAACGTATTAGTCCTCCAAAATCTTGACAGCCCAGGGTGCAGACCAGGAAGCATATTTCCAGTTTAACACACCTCTCTACAGCTTTTCTTGTGCTACCCACTCTTTATCCATCCAGACAGTGTCTTGCTCACTACCAAAATCAAATGAATTAGAAAAGAATCCTAAAGTAAACCATGATAGTTGAAAAAAAATTAAATGACTCCAATCGGCGAAAAAAAACGTTTAATCTATTGATTTGGTCTATTAAACATAAGATCTCTTTCTTTAAAAAGTCTGTTAGTTAGTGGCTTTATCTGTGATAATCAAATTGATTTATGTTGGCTTACAGAAGCTTGGCTGCAGCAAGAGGATTATGTGAGCATAAATAAGCAAACACCCTCTAGGTATTAAAATTTTCACATACCCAGAAATTCTCTTTTCCTCACAACTCTCAATTTTTTTAGTAACCTTCAAAATTACTTTACCACAGTTCAGGAATCTTACCTTGTCTTAAAAAACAGTTTACTGCTGTATAAAATGATCCTTCGTAAAGCAAGATCAGCATATTTATTCTCATATTTATAATTTATTATTTATTAATAGAAGAGAATAAGAATAATCTTTGATTTTTTTTATCCAGTTTCCAAACACCCAGAGCCATAGCTCTGCTGAACCATCCATGCTCTTAGCAGGAATGATTTTATTGGATTCTTTTTAAAAAAGATTAATTCTATTAAAAATAAGACAATTGGCATCCTCTAAATATGATTGGTTTATCTACGGAAGAAGAGGCAGAATCTGGGGTATCTATAGAACCTGAACTGGGATTAGACTGTTTTGATTCAGTTGAAGTGTCAGAGTTAGTAAACTCTCTTCATCAAAGCTTCGACTTGTATGTTAGATCCAGTTCCAGCAAAGTTATTTAAGGAAGTATTCCCTCCATTTTAGATATGACCAACCTATCCCTGTTACAGGAATATTTTCCTCAGAATTTTCAGGTAGCTGTAATTAAACCTTTACTTAAGAAACTGTCTTTTGACCCAGAAGACTTGGTAAATTATAGCCCTATTTCTAATCTTCCTTTCTTATCAAGAATTCTTGAGAAAATAGTTGCTAAACAAATATGTGACCACTTATACCATAATAAACTTTCAAATGACTGAAAGTTTCAGTCAGTTTTTAGAGTTCCCCATAGCACTGAAACAGCTCTGTTGAAAATCACTAATGATAGTCTAATGGCCTCAGATAATGGACTTGTATCTGTACTTGTCCTGTTAGATCTCGCTGCATTTGATGCAGTTGATCATGATATTCTTTTGGAAAGGCTTGATCATTTTGTCGAAATTGGGGGGACTGCTGACAGGGTTTTGTTTGTTCATCTAAATGATAAATCTTCTCTATGTTCCAGGGTTATATATGGACTACCACAGGGATCAGTGCTAGAACCCATTCTAATCTTACTATAAATATGCTTCCAATTGGTAGAATTATTAGACACCATGGGACTCATTTCTATGTTGATGATACTCAGCTATATCTGTCTATAAATCCTGATGAAATTAACCCATTAGATAATATACATGTATGTAATAAAAACTGGATGACTAAACTTTCTGCTTCTGAATACACACAAAACAGAAGTTATTGTTTTTAGACCAGGGTCTTTGAAAAAGAAGCCGATTAGTCATTTGGATGGAATTGATTTAATCTCAGATAATAAAGTAAAACATCTTGGTGTTATTTTTGATCAGGACCTGTCATTTAAATCTCATATGGAAGAGGTTTCTAGAATTTCCATCCTGTCCAGTGGTGATGCTGAGAAACTAGTCCATTCATTTGTTACTTCAAGTAATTGTAATTCTTTACTATCAGGAAGTCCACAAACTGTAGTTAAAAACCTTCAATTGATCCAAATTGCTGCAGCCAGAGTTCTGACAAAAATTAAAAAGCGAGATCATGTTTCTCCTATTTTAGCTTCTCTTCATTAACTTCCTGTTAAATATAGAATAGAATTTAAAATCCTCCTTCTCACATATAGAGCTTTAAATGGCCACGCTCTGTCTTACATGAGAGATCTGATTGTTCCTTCTGTTCCCAACAGAGCACTTCGCTCTCAAGCTCCAGGTTTACTTGTGGTTCCTAGAATTTCTAAAAGTTTAACTGGAGGCAGATCTTTTTGTTTCTTAGGCTCCTCTCCTGTGGAACCAACTACCAGTTTTAGTCCATGAGGCAGACACCCTGTTTACTTTTAAGGCTAGGCTTAAAACTTTCCTTTCTGATAAAGCTTATAGTTCAAATGGCTCAGGTTATTCTGGTCTATTTCTGTAGTTATGCTGCTATGGCTTAGACTTCTGGAGGACATAGGGACCACTCATCATCATTCTGCTTCATTCTTTCTCATTCTGCAGTATTTGTTAGTTCAACCTCTAACTTTATGCTCTCTGTTTTTTCTCATTATAGTAGCTTTGTTTGGTCCGGTCCTTTTTGGCTGTGGCACCATCATGGACAGAAATGTTGGCTTGGCTGCAACCATCAACACCTTTGTTTATAGGTGTTGGAGCTTGCCTGCTTTTTATTGTTGTTTGCTGTTTCTCTAAATTTGAATAACTGTATGTGTTCTCTTTCATTCTCAACTTGGGTCAGAGCTTGTCTGCCTGGCTGTGTCTGTCCTGGATGGGGCCTTACCTTTTATATTTGTGATTCTTTCTGTATGTCTGCTTCTGTTTATACCTTTTGAATAGGACTAATCTTTGTGAGGACATTTAGAACTACTCTTTCTACAACAGATGGGAGAAGTACAGTGTTGTTCATATTATAAATGAAAAATCTTTATCTTAAATGTTGATTTTTAAATAAATAGGAATGAAGCCCTTCTGGATTTCCTAAATGATCCCCTGCACCGATGATAAGAAAAAGTTGATATCAACAACACATCTCAACTTAAAATAAATAATATAATGGGATTTTAATATTACCTTTGCACAAAAAAACTATTAAAATCTCAGACTATTAGTCTTAAAAGATATCTTGAAATATCTGCAACCTCAGACTAATTAGAATCAAATCTGATCCCAAAAAGTATGTTTTTATAAATGTTAAATTATATTTTTTTGGCTGACTAGATCTAAATACCAACTATTCAGAAAATTTCTTATGAGAGCTTACTATGAAGCCATGTGATTCATCCACCATAATATCTTCAGGTTGATACATCTGGGTTGTTAAAGTTAAAACCCAAATTCATAACACTGTTACAAATGTTTATCTGCACCAAAGGACAAATGAATGCCCTCAAATACTCCGTTTTCCCCATATTAGTGTTTAGAGCTCCCCTACTCTTCTCATTACAGTCATGAAATAAAACCCTTTAATCATAGTCAGAACCTGGAATTGGATAAACTGATGAAATCCCTTCACAGCTGTGAGATCATCTGACAACATCAACAGTAAAACTAAACTAGGATAAAACCTTAGTACAATATCCTGAAACTCATTTGGAGCATCATGGCAGAGATAAAGGCAGAAGATAAAGTTAAAACTGCCTTGATGCAATCTATTTGTAGCTGTTGCAAGAACATTATGAAAATGTCTCAATTGCCAGATTTACTTCTTGATGTAGAAAAAAAAAAACTGTTTTTTTTTTTTGTTTTTTTTTTCTGGTACTGGTACAATTTTGCTCCTCTCCAAACTTGTTTTAAAAATCAGTGTTAGAAAAACTATGCTGTCATTTTTTATTGTCCAACATTTTTTAAGATTTTATTTGGTGATTTTCCTGTGATCCTAACTTTAAATACAACCCAAATTTAACAACGGTAAAACAATTAACCAATAAAAGAAAAAACTGGTGTTTTAGAACTTATAATGCACATTGGTCAGCTACAATTGGCCTGAAAATAGGTTTAACACTGCTTTTTAAAGTGATTTAATGAAATAAAATATGTTTTGTAGTAAAACTAATCAAGTTTCTCCTATTTCTAAACTTCTCTCAGGTAGGAACAAATTTTACAAGTGCTTCAGACTTGACATAGGAGTCATGCACAATCATTCAACTGTTATCTAAACCTATTTTTTCACTATACGTCTACATTTGTTGTTACTTCGAAGCAATTGTCCTTTTTAAAGTCCAGTGTAAATTATGGTACATCATGATGTATTATGCAAGTCTACAACTATAAATCCCATTTTCATTCTGATGACAGAACTATCAGTCTCTACACTTGCAGCTGGCATGTCGGTATTTGAGGGATACTGCTTAAAATGGTTGTCATTTCATCATGCCCAAACCATCAGTGATCATTCCAATAAACAAGGTGGCAGCATCATGCTCTGGGAATTGTTTCTTTTGGCAAAAGCAATACACAAAGGAAGTTTCTTAGAGATGATGGAGAGAGTTAAATGTGAAGCCATCGATAAAACAGCTCCCATCTGTCCTCATTATATACAGATTGAATTTTATGACCCAGCTCCCTTTTGTGTGCATGTGGGTGTATTTATGTTTGTGTCTGTTTCTGGATGTATGAATGAGTTTGTGTGGAGCACTCAGAGGAATAGACACATAGGCATGAAATCTAGCAAACCTCCGCTAATTCCTGTTTTAATTTATGGCTTGCAGATACATGTCATGGTTAGCCTAAACAAATGGTCCTTTGTCACTGACAGCAGCCTTTGATCACAGAGAATCGGATTCTCTGTCTAGTTTCCATGCCGGATCTGCCCCCCTCTCTTCTGCTGCAAGGATTTCTACTCACGCACCTTAAACATACCCCCACTCCCTCCACCATCACCACAAACACACACTATTCTAGCGCTGATGTATCCTGCAGCACGTTAACTGATAGGCACTAATCCTGATGTCAAAGCTTTATTCCCATATTCTAACCACTGACACTTACAGTTGCAACCAGCTCCTCCATAGAACCTGTTTACCAAAGCTCCACTGGTTGACCGACATCTGTGCAGGAAGTTCTGGGATCAACCAGTAGCAAACAGAGAAGGTTACACAAGCTGATGTGACCCTATAGGTTCAAGCCAACACAGTAATTCCCAGGAGGTACCCACCTGTCGACTTCCCTGCTGAAAACTATTCTCTGAAGAATCCATCTAAAAAAAACTACACTTTAGGCTGGTGGACTTGGAATGAATAGTGTGGGTTGGGATTCCTTTAAAGCTGTCACCCAGTGGGACATGCAAATGTGCGCGCTAATGGTTTAGGGTGATTTAGCGTGTCGCTACTGGCCTGTGGGATTGACAGTAACGCTGGCTGACTTGGGCATACGAAGGGAGGGGGGATTGGAAGACTGGCGGCACTTGTGTAACAGAGACACACAGGCAGGTACTGTTCTCCTGCTGAGCTAGAAACAAACCACTGTTGACATCCCTGTCACCAGCGCTCATTTCCAGCGCTCAATGAGATTAGACTCAACTGGCGGCGGTAGAGACAGAGGCATCAAATTAAGCGAAAGCGGCTGACAGCGAGCATGTTCAGTGTGCCGACTTTCTGCAGGCTGTTTTCTTCCGCTTTGCTTTGCATGAAATGTTATCTCTCTGCCTGCATTCCAAGAGGAGGGATCAAAGATTAAACCCAGGGCAGATTTTGCGGAGCTGTTTGAAGAGGGAGGGCACCGAAAGGGAAAAAAAAGTGGAGGTTCAAAAACAGCTGAACTCTAAGGTCGAGTTACAATACAGATTTCATCATATAGCTTCAACTTCTGCGGGCTTTGTTGTAGTGACATGGACATCATTTACGGCTCTGTCTCGGTTTCTGCATTGCACACATGAAGATATCACATTCCCAGTCTGTCACTCACACATGTTAACAGTGAGACATCTTATCCCTCTTGCAAACAAATACACCCGCCCACCCAGTAAAGTGCTCACACGTAGACATTTTGACATAGTGAAGTTGTCAGGGCAATGGAGAGGAAATGACACGGGGCATATTTTCACAAATCTCCCCTGTTGGCATGCTTTGCTCTGGCACAGGGCCTGTCAGCAGCCTGTCTCTTCAGTTTAGCCATCAGGGTGCCTAACACACTGGGACATGCCTGTCCTAAGACAGAAAGGGAGACAGAAGAAAATTTCAGCAGTGAGGCAGAGGTGCGTAGATGTGTGCAGATGAAAGTTTTGGAGAGAGATGTTGAAGAAGAGATAGGAGAGTAGGAAAGTACAAGAACAGGTTTTGATCTAGCTATACACTCCCAGCATTCCCATCCATAATAGAAATGTCGAATGCTGGTGCTTTATCCCTTTCACCAGACCTGTAACCCACACTGTTGGGCTTAGGGTGCAGCACGTCACCTCAACTTTGTAAAAGTGACTTTTATGAGGCCAAAGCAGGCAGCCAATGCATTTTCTTGAATCACCCAAGCACTCCTGATGGATGTCTCCTACAACCCCCTGCTTTGCTGCTGCTGTTTCCTAAAGACTATCTGAGACAGCAGCTGTGTAAGCCATCCAACTGCTGCAACAGACACATCGCTGTTCTGCCTGCTCTGGCCTGAAACATATCCTGTCACACAGGATGCCTAACTATCTTATAGATGTAAAAAAACAACAACAACAAAAGGTAGAATCAAGAGTCCTGAATCCCAAAACATTACAGCATGTCTGAGGAAACCAAGCATCACAAGGTACCAGCCTCATCAAAACACTTTGGTTGAGAATGTGTTGATGTGTAAACTTTCCCTCACATGGGCCAATATCATTAAGTCTGTCATCAGCAATATGAGCAGGATTTGGGATCTTTCTTTGACAACATTAGTTATGTTTAGTTTAGAAGTGAGTAAATGCTGATTTTAAGGCACCAAAGAAATACAAAAGTATATACAAAGCCTGGGTCTTGCAGAAAACTTCTTCATCTAACATTTTCAACTGTAAGATTTTCACTTTTCTTTCTTTTTTTTTCCCAGTTGAAATGAAAGTCTCCATCGGCAGCGACCTCCACTGTTGGAGGTCCAAATCCTACTTGAACTGCGGTTGAGCAAACTCAGTCCAGGGCCCACAAATCTTAGATATAACACTGAGAACTCTGTATCCTTTGTCCAGAGCTGCCTGTTCCTCCTCCCAGTTTCAGAACTACTATAGGAACAGGGCTCTGAATATTCTGTGAAAACATCTCTATAAATTATTCTTACAATCCAAAGAGGAACCTCTAGGGCTAGAGAAAACAGACTAAAACTGAATGAATATCAGAGCCTCTGTCACTGACTATTGTCCAAATATGCTTAGAGGCACAAACAGAACTGGGCTTTGAAAATGGAGATGAGCAGTGCAAGTGTTGCCCAGACACGGTTTATAGTTTACCTGTAGAAACTAACTACAGCAAGGTTTCCTCTGATAACAGGAATTTCACTGGATTACAGGAGAACATATTTACAGCTAGTAGAGCTCATGGAGTATGTATATCCTTAAGTCGGAGACTGTTTTGTTCAAAACTGTCTCCTTGGCAAAGTGTCTGAGTGTAGACGTCTTATTTTAGCTGTCTGCTAAAAGAGAAACCCTGATGGGATGCCGGATGTCTGACACTAGGATAGAATTTGCCAGTAAAATCATTGGTAACCACAGAGACTATAGGGCGACCAAAAAGCTACTCTGGCCTCTTAACCATCCTCTTTTGCCTGGCTGTCAAGAGATTTAATAGGTGCTGCTCCCCTCCCAAGTCCTATTTGACCTCCTCCGTCGAAATAAAGTCTGTACTTTATCCATTTACAATTCTTTGTACATTTCTGATATACATTATTAATCAGTGATTGTCCTCTGATGAGACTCATTGTTGGATTTAAAGTACTTATTAAAAAATAAAAACTTTTAAGCAGGTAACATCAATTTGATTAAACTCATTTGTTTTTATTGGTCTATTGTAACAGTTTAACCTTAAATTTTGGGATTAACCGTAAGTGAAAAATTATCTTTATTAACAGAACCATTCATATCTTTCACATGGTGAAAAGCATTGCTAAAATCAATGAACATTTCACTGATATTCTCATTCATTAAATGGGTCTGTATATTTAAATGTCTTTCCATTCCCATTTTCCCGGCTGCACTTTCTTGGTCCGCTGGCAAAAGATCCGCACTTTCCACATTGTGTTTTCGCTAGGCTTTTGTTTGTGGTTTTTATTTAAAGAAGATCAAAAATGTTTTACTTCTACATCTTGATCTATAAACCAAATCATGAAATAAAAAAATACTCTTACTTATGGTTTTAACACCTGTCATGGCTACATTTTCAAAGTTTTACACCCATATTTGGTGTCTAATTATATGAGCCTTAGAAGCACTAACTAGTGATACATGCTGGAGAAAAAGAAAACAACCAAAGGAGAACAGAGAGGTCAGTCCATTGCTGTCACACTGCATGGACGCCTCATGGCAAAGACCAGAGGCTAAAGCCACCTTTCACCACAGCCCTGTCTGCAGCAGGAACAGGGGCAGGAGCACTAACAAGGGCACGTGTCTGTGCTGCACTTTTGTCTGTGTGGAAATGTGTTTGTTTACATCTCTGTGTTGGTTTCTGCCAGGATCTTTTGATTATCCTGTCCTGAGGGAGTCGTTTCCTTGGGGATTGTGCATGATTAGCCTGTGGTTATAACCTGTCACCAGTTCCTACATTTCTCCGCATCCACACACATGCACTAACATCACACACTTACTCACTACGCACATTGAAAAGGAGAGATACGGTTAACATGTACTCCCCGGGCAGTGTGAGGTCACTTGGTTCTCTATTTCAAAGGAATCAGGGTCGCCGCTGAGCCAACCGAGGCCCCCGTGGAAGCAACCAGTCACGTATGATTTTCCAGTTCAGTGCTCCGTGATGAGCAGGTCTGGCTGTAGCTCAGCCCCCAGGGCCTGACTTGCAGAGAGACTGGCAGCCTTGGAGCTTGTCTACCTTCTGCTCCAGCCTTGTCTCATCACTGAAAATGAAAGCTCATCATGGTACCGCAGACGGCACTGCAGTCATCCTTCTCCTCTGGTCCCTCAGTCCTACTGGGGCCTAAGCCCTGCTAAATTATGCTTACCCACACCATTATTAAACTCATTATAGACCTATTTGAGTGGCTTTCAGCCTGTCACAGCTGCTCAACTATGTCTTCAGCCTGACTTGATTTCCTTTGACAGGCTTTTCTTAAACTAAAAGGCTGGGGAGGAGGGTCACGGAGATGTGAGTCTGGAGAAAAACAGAAAATAGATCTTGAACAGGGAAGGAAATGAACTCTGGGGCTGGTATAAAGAACTAATTTCCTTTTATCATAGGCCATGATACGGGCATTGCTCTACATTAATAATCTATTTTTATTTTGAAATAGAAGCAAACATATTGGCAAAAAAAAATTGGCAAATTAAGTCACCTCCTCTTCTTGTTGACACATTTTTAAACAAGGCTGAGAAATTATCCTCATTTCTGGAAATCCTCAACCCTTCACTTTAGCTGTGCTTAGCTCACTTGGATGTTCAGTTCCCTGACAACTGCTTCATCCCTCATCAGTTCTTTTTACAAGTTGTATTCCTGCTCAGTCCTTCTCCGCATCTTTCATTCTGTCATAAGGAACATGAGAGCGAACTCCTCTGGAGGAATGGAAACGTGATTGGTAAAGGTTCATAGGCATGTGTAAGAGCTCTCTCTCCCTTGCTAAAAATGAATTGAGCCAAAATCTCTCAGTGTGTAATGGCTCATTTGAAAACACAGGCTTGGGCTCATGTTCTTTCCTTCTGTTGCCAAATACAATAATTCTTTTTCATTTCACCATCCCACTTTCAAACTGATGGGATTTTTCACTTCTAGCTCTGGTCTCTTGAAGTATTTTATTGAATTTCCTGCTGGATTCAGCTCAAACATCCATTTACATTTAGTTTAAGCCCAGATCCTTCTGCTGTTTCACTTTTCTGTCACTAAAAGAGCTTTGCAACATGGTCAGAGACTGAAACCGTTCCAACACCGCCAAAGTTCCCTTCCAAGGTACATTAACTGCAATCATTATAGCTCCATCTGGATCTGTCGTTATTTTCCCTGATATTTGTTAGGAATTCACCTCCCCGCTCTGTCAAGGATAAGCTGCGGGTGATATCATTCTTGTGTCATTGCTTATCTTCATCACAGTGATTGACAAGAGGAACCCTGGCCAGCTTTGCTTCTGATAATGGCTGACAATCCATACCACTGTGTACTCTCTCCCACTCAGCTCCACTATTCTTGGCAGAGATGATTTTTAAACCCAGAAAGCCTCTCTTTTCAGTCCCCCATCCCCATTGCATGTGTTTGCAATTCCCCTCCAGGGGGTATGATTCAACAACAGCATCATCTCAATTTATCTCAATGCGTGAGCCATTGCAACAGAAACCTAAAGCGGGAGACAAGACGGGCCTCTCTGTACCCCCTCTCCTCTTAGGGTAAAGAGCCTGAGTGTGTTTGGTGGAATTGGACAAGCTCGCTCTTTGGGATGTGGGAGTTTAAGAAGAGAGTGCCACGCTGGCCTAATCACATTATGGGTGTCATATTATGTGTCAAGCTGTCACTTTCAGTTTGAGCCACCCCACTGCAGCGCCGGGCACCGGCTTTCTTCACATTACTGTTTTGATTGCCGCTTGATAGTGACTCGGCTGAATCCGGTTGAACTCAGCAAGCAGGAAAAACCTTGTTCCACTGCAGGAGGAGCAGCGATCATATGTTTACGATTAGTAGTAGTCAGGGTGGGGGTGAAGGGTATTTGTGTGTCCCGGGGGGATCCTCCTACTGACCTCTTCACGTTGAATCACATGTCAAATCTTATTCTTGTCTCCTGTTTGAACTGCTGTCATGTGTCTCATCATCTAATCTGTCACAGCGGTTGATGAGTGGACCATGTAGATATGCGATGGTGGGCGCTTGCAGGAAATTATGAACAGTGTACAATAAAGAGATACCGACTGACAAGAGGGACAGAGGATGTAGGAAGGGTAAGGGATGAGGAGGGGGGGTTGTGCGGCATAATTGTAGTCAAAGCCAATTGTCCACCAATTGAGTGGAATGGCTCAGAGGAATCGGCAGAAGTCGAACCTTTTGTGTGGAGGCAGCTGAAGCATTTGAGCGATTGAGTGAAAATCCGCCCTGTTTTTCTACTCCATAGACTCTGTTTGGACAGATAGTTCAATTCAACTTCCCCTGAGCAATCACTATATGCCCTTTCTCTTTTTATGTCTCCCTGCATTTATCTGCTCTGTCTCTTGCTCCATCTCCTCATCTGTCTCTGTCCAATGGATCATCGACATGCTAATAAAGCCTCTGAGGACTTCAACCTACACTTTCTAACAAAGCTACGTTATCATACTGGAGAAGACACCGAACAAGCAAAGGGGTAGGGAGTAGAGGTGGATGGAGGGGAGTTAGGGGGAGAGCTGGATGTCATAAGCCACGTCTAGATGCTGTAACCTCCAGCTGTGTGTCTGTCATTTCTAGTGTTGTTTGTTTTTAGTGTGCTTTGCAAATACCAGCTTTTCCTTCTATATAAGCTAAACCCTCTAAATTCTTCTTGTTCCATGTGGCTTATAAACACCAGTGATGGAAATCATGAAAAAGATAAATTAATAATTGTGTTTCTATCAACATTTTTTTCATGCGCATTTTGAAGTATTACATTTGAAGAGCTTGATGGAAACAGGAAAATTTGAATGAACTTACTAAATTTCACGAAAAAGATTTCATGCCGACCTGAGATGGTTTTTGACTCTTAAAAAGAAATATATAAATACATTTACAGTGGAGGAGATGGAAACACAGTTATTGAGTAAGTTCTGACATTTTAAAAATTTACCTCACATGATTGATCAGCTGCTGCTGGTGCAGGCATCCCATTAGAATCACATTTCTTTCTCATGTCCAGATGGTGCGTAACATCCCTAATACTAACTGACATGATGAAGTACAACTTGCCTGACTGCAGCAAATTCATCGAAGCCTTTTTCCATTACTAATCTGTGGTCCACGTTAGTTTGCGATCTGTTCATTATGGCCAATCCATAGACAGCATTATGTTTTGCATCGCCTGGTTAACTTGCTCCATTTATGGAAACACATCTAATTTCCTTTTTTTTTTTTCTTTTAGCATTTTAAAAATGCACTCATAATTTGCCTGACATTTGGATGGAAACACAATTACTGTCTTTAATTATGTCACTTTCAAGCAAAAAATAGCTTGAGAAAGTTTAAGTGCTACAAGTAGAAAGCATTGCTTAATGTGCATAAATACTGTAGTGGGAAGAAAATCTGGGGAAACTTTGCACAACAGCAGCTGTTCAATGACTTGTTTGCTTGTGGTCTCTCCTGCCTCTGCCTCCTCTGTAACAGTAGTTCCTGCCTATTTTCCCTTTTTTTGATTGAGTGACGGCTCTGCCTGTCTAATCAATGCACATAAAAAGAGGGGTGGAGAGGAAGCGATCCTGCTCCAGACTCCTCAGGCTCCAGGGAAGCACATTTATACCTATGTATTATTGTTAGAGGATTTTTCTTATTTTGCTTCTTGTTATTTTTACTTGTGAACCAGAGTAGTAGCAGTCCTTGATACGCTGATGATTATTAGATTTTTGTGTGTTTTTTGTGCATCCATATTAAAAGTTATTTTTGGCCTTCAAGTCAACACAGGAACCTCTCAACTACCCTCCTCATGACAGGACTCTCCTACTCCACTGAAGTTACAGCTCCTTCGTTCCAGGCCATCGTCTGCCAGCCTGCTCTCCAACACTTTCTCCATCTTGGTTCAAAACCACTACCAGCTTTACTCTTAACAAAATCCAACAAATTCCTCCAGAAACCCGTTTCCTCCCTCAATCCTTTCCCTCAATTCCTGGAACCACAAACTATCCTCAAACATCAATCTCTGTGTAAAATCCATTCCTTGATTTATCCCGTCTTGTCTTCTAGTCTTCCGGACTCACACTAAATGACCACAAAAGGCAAAACCTTTCCAAGTTTTGCACATTAACTGGTGTTTTGTTTTTCAAATCAACTCATTTTTGCCTTTTATTGTATAATTAAAACTCCCTTTTTACGATGGTAATGTGCTTCTGTTTAAATCATAAATTTTCCCCAAACCATCCCATATTTTGTTAAGGTGAGATTTGTTTTCTGGCTCTAAAAGGGCTTTTATTCTAAAGAAAACACTTAAATAAAACAATCTTATAAGAAAAAAGATGCAAAAGGTGAAAGGTGAGTAGTAGAGTCTGACTGACATTTCCTCTGCCTGTGATTGGTTGTTACAGTGGATGAATTTCTGCTAAAGGCAATTAGACAATTGGGAGAAGGCAGAAGAGCTTGATTTCTCCCACAATTATCTGTCTCATACATTACTATGAGGATATTAGCTAATATTTAAAACATCATTTTTTGTTAAGGTTTCTACTGCATGTTTAAGGTTAATATCGTCACAACGCATAACAAAAAAACTGCTAGGAAAATATCATAAAAAATACAAAAAGATGTTTTTACCTCACTATGTGCTAATACTTTTCTAATGCTTCCAACAAAACATGAGGCGATAGCAGATATGTTCCACACAACCTATAATCTAAATGTCCATTTGACTTGCAGTTGTAAGCAGTTTCATAACTAAAAGAAAATTTACAACACATGGGCATATCCTTGGCATGTAAAGGTGCTGCTTCAGAAAAAAAAAACATCCATGAAATCCACTCCAGCCTTCAATTTACAGTTTACACAAACAGCACTCTGGTATGAATGCTAAAAACAACGAGAGTTGCCATGTACAGGAAACTCCCGCGGTGAAGTCTAAGTGTGAAATGAACAGCAGAAAGAGGATGTCCAGATCAGATTCTTTGCACATTTTCCAGACATCCCTCACAAAAACATTCTTGTGTTTACCATTGACCAAAAATAACATTGTTGGATGAAAGAAGAGCCTTTTAATGAAAATATAAGCGAGAAAAGAAACAATTTCTAAGCAAAGAAAAAGATGCACACAGACAAAGCAATGGCCCTGAGAAATCAATTCAAAAAACAAAGTATGAACACCAGAGACAGAATTAAGGCTGAAATTCTACAGACATCATGTTTGGCACTGCATAACCTGACCTTGTACATCCTTAAGGCATTAATCAACATTTTTATGCCTCTTTTATGTAACAATAAATGGTACTGAACAAGACCGGAATAACCAATATACATTTATTAAGGCGTTCATATGAATTCAGAGCAGATTATGCCGTTGGATTAAAGGAACATCACAGGCAGGATAAATAAATCCAGAAAGAAAAGGATCTTTTACAAATGTATTATTTATGTTGCTGCTCCTCCTTCTTGTCCACCAGTTTTTTTGGGCTAGAAAGACTTTAAGTCTAGCCAGATAAGGGGTTCATATAGTCTTTACCAAACGTTGGGTTTGATCTATTAAGGAATCTATATAACAACTTTGTCAGACTCCATCAAATGCAAATGCACCAATACGTCGACAATCAGAGCCTTAAAACTCCTTAAGAAAACCTTCAAAAACAATTATTTTTTTCTATTGAAGATTTTCTTTCCAATTAAAAAAGTTCCTTAAAACTCTTTTTAAAAAGTTTCCTTTCAAATCTTTTCTTAAAAAAAAGGTTCCCTGTTTTTCTTTAAAAAAAATTGTTTGAAATTTTTCTTTCAACATTTTTTTTCAAAGACTTTTCTCTTAATTTTTGTCTGTCAAATAAATCTGTTTCAAAAACATAGGTTAACAATTTATTTTAAGTAAATTCTTGACTTTCAAAAAATTAAAAAAAGAGAACTTATCCCACACAAATAGGGTTTTGACTCTATTGAAGTCATTGTATGTATACATACAATGAATAGATTTTATACTGTATGTATGAAATATATAACTAGTTATGTCCTTTTCTCTGAGCTGCTTTTTAAAATTCAATTCAACCCAATTCAATTCAGTTCATTTATATAGCGCCATTTCACAGCACATGTCATCTCAAGGTTCTTCAGACAGTCAGATTAGTTAAAAGTTTTCTAAGGAAAACGGCTGATTGCATTGAATTGTTAATTCAACAGCAATTGCTCACACCAAGCATGCATGTGGCCATGCATAACGTATTCACTTTTTAATATTTTATAAGCTCTTGGTGTTTTAAAGTCAGAAATTATTGCAAAGGATGGAACTTACACCAACAAAATAAAAAAGGATCCAAAACATGTTACTTCATACCTGGTTGCATGACTGGAAACGACAGCCACAGTTTTATGATATAAATGAATCTGACATGATGCATCGAGGATTAAAACCGACTTAAACTGGAAAACTCATCCTTACAAATCAGTAGATCTTTACATCCTTTACCATAGATCTTTCTCCGGTAGGACAAGCTGCGTGGACCTCATTGAAAGGCATGCACCCTTGTAATACTATGGTAAGCTCAGCTGAAAAGCAACAGTTCTCTTAGTGTTGTTTGATGATGATCATGTTGGTCACATGACAGCTGAAAGGTTGGGGAACTGGCAACACCATGGCTTAATAAAGTGTGATAAAGTTTCTACAATGCTCTGTCTGGAGAAGAAGAAGGAAATGGCAATACAAATTTGGTAAACTCATTCCTGAGAGATAAAATGATCCACTTCGGATCAAAACAGCAGATTACACAGAATTTCTTCAAAACAGGTATTATCAAATTTTCCTTCTTCTCACAATCTGATCGGCCGTTTTCTATAACGTGAGTATTGTATTCCCTGCAAAGCAAGGGTGGACACAAAATCTGGGCAGCACAGGGAATTCATCAAAGGAGCATTTCTGGATCTCACCAGGCAAGGACAGATGACAATATTCATGAAACATATGTTGTATGGTCAAGGGACAGCAGAGCAGTTGGGGAACTGGCTTTAAAGTTGCATCCATAGGAAGAAATGCTAAACAGATGTGTTCTCCAAAATAAACTTAAAACCTCAAATGCTATTTAAACTCTGAAAATGTTGCAAAAAGTAAACAAAGGTTTCAATAAACTTACTGTCAGAAGGCCATAAATCATGGAGGTTTAGACAGTCGATGTAAAGCAATGTATACTGCAAACAAAGAGGCCAATACTGGGCAGTTACTGTGGTTATATCATCAGTATATTAACTTGAGATCCCGGAAAAGCGCAGAGTCACAATACAGTTTAGTTAACATGCTTCTTTGCCCCTCTAGCACACAGGAATGACCATTTCTCCTTGAAAAGGTTGGTGTCGGGAACTTGTTTTGATAGCTGTAATATTTTACAACCTAATTTGGTTCGGTTGACGTTGAAACTGCTCTTTTAAAAATCAGACCAAGTTGGCTGGACGATGTCAGCCTTTTACCAGAGCTGGTTTTGCAGAAGAAGCTGCTTATAGTCAGCTGTTTACATGAGTGCCAAACAGTTTAAATGTTCAATCCAAAAATGCATCTACCTCTGATACATATTTGA
Source organism: Jordanella pulchra (assembly GCA_034780135.1). Taxonomy (NCBI): domain Eukaryota; kingdom Metazoa; phylum Chordata; class Actinopteri; order Cyprinodontiformes; family Cyprinodontidae; genus Jordanella; species Jordanella pulchra. The sequence goes on from JAUZNJ010094423.1 coordinate 18,535, forward strand.
AATATATTTCAGCAAAATGTTTATCCTTGGAAGAATTCAGTTTCAACTTTGCTCACTGTTTACCAAATAGGGTCACATTTTTTAAAAGGTAAACCTGCATAACGAAGACTCATAAATGGTAAATCTTAATGAAGGATTTGCCATTTATGAGATTAGAATTGATTTATGGACCCTTGAATGTTAGATGTTCAAATGGCCTGCCATCAGAAAACAGAACACTATCAATCCGTTTCTCATTAGACAAATGCCGCAACACAGAGAGACTATGAAAGAGGGAGAGAGAGAGGCTACTGTACGCTCCCTCTGTTACACGGATGCCAGACAACAGTGTCCAAGTCTTCAGTTCACATATGTCTCCAAATTGTAGTATAAGAGACCTTCTTACTTTCATTCATCCACTTCCTCTTTAAGGTTTATTGGATAGTCATTTTGATGTGTCTGTAATTCAGCTGCACTTAGAACCGTATTTCCAAGCAAACTAGAGCACTTGTTTGGTCAGTGTCACCATATGATGAGCTCTCAAACCAATCTGAATGAATTGAAAATGAACTCTGGATCGTTCAAAGGAGACAAACAGCTCTTGTTCTTAGTAAAACCCAAGCACTGGCATTGTGTGAAGTACATAGGAAGGTTCAGGTGGAGGAGGAGGGTAGACAGCTGTTTATATTTCCTGTGCTGATACCATAAGATTATAATTATATATTTTTATCGATGCCTAAACCCATATTTAAATCAGCTAAACCAAGAAGCTGCATGTTGAGGCTCTAAAAGACTCAACAGGGCTTTTTGGTTCTAAAGGAGGCCTTTCAACAAAACATTTACAGTTTATGTTTGTGTTTACAAATGAAAAAAATAAACAATTCAAAATGAGACAACTAACTGGTCCTTGTGTACTAGTGTTAACAACTGTTAACAATGGAGGTTAGGAGTGGAGTCTGTGGGTCCCTTCTTTGTAGAGATAGCACACTGCTGTTGTTGATAATCTTTGTACAGTCTAACCTGTCCATACTCATCTTTATTTAAATGTTAAAGTCAACAACTTTGTTATATGGGGCTCAGAATTTGCGCCTTTTAGTTTAAATTATGTCATGCACAACAAAGCTGAGTGCTGTCTTATATCTTCAACTCAAAAAGGTTTTCACACTCTTTTGCCTTTTCTGAATTTATTCCTGTTTTTCATTTATGTTAAGTTCACCTTAATTATTTTCCAATATATAATTTACAAGTTTCTTCACAGCTGCTCCATTTTCAGAAATCACACTCACCTGTTCCTTGTCCCAAAGCTCAGTTGTTTTTTTCTCCTCCAGGATTCATAAGCTAACATTTATTTCCATTACCTCAGTATGATCACTTGTCCACACTTCATAAAACATTAGTCCTCTAACTAAATTGAACAAAATAATCATAAAAGCTGAGTATCAGATGACCAGTTGGTGACGCTGTACACTTGGCTTGGTTTGGTTAAAACAAAAAACCTCTTTTATGACTTATGAAGATATTCCTTTATGGATTACCAGCTACAGGGTTCTGTCCTCCCACTAACACATAGACCACAGACTGGGCACACATACAATATTATGGAAGTCAAACTGAGAAGCAAATAAAAAAACACTTGTTTATATTATTTTGCACACTAAGAGTTTCATTTATAACCTTTTTTCTTTTCCGTGGCACCGACCAGGTTGATTTTACTTTTAGATTGATAGCTTTAAACACAATATAGAGGCCAAAGGGCAAAAAATCCTGGATTCTGATAAAAGAAAAACAAACAAAAAAAAGCAATTACACATGAGCTGCTTCTTGGTTATTGGCTGTGACATTTCATATCCGTCTCATTTAAAAGGAACATGTTGATGAACTTTACTTGACACGGTTATTGTTTTACTATTTTTTTTTTTTTTTTTAGAACATTCATACACATTTACAGCACACACACACACACAGACATTATTGCCTCCTCAAGGATCTTTACGAAGAATGTTGTGGACTTAACAGAACCCAAATCCTTCTGTTGAATACACGATGTCTCCTTGGCTCATCTGAATAATGCAAAGGACACCCGGATACTGTAACTGTCAGCCACCAGGGAGTAGAGGAGGCAGCACCAGCACAGAAAAACAAGAAACAAAAAGGAATATGAAAGAAATGTAGAAAGTGAGAGACACATCAAAGGCCGAGTATTTCCAACACAACAGGGCAAGCAGGGCTGTGGATCTGACAAACTCCTCTGTAAACAGCCTCCTCAGATCCTGCCAGCAGGAGGTTCCCCTTCAGCACTCTGCTTTGTCTATCAAAGTGCTCCCGCAACATTGAGGGCCACTGGAGCAGTCCTTCATCACCACCCCCCACCCTCCCCGATCATAAGCAGGGCTGCTTCTTCCCCCACAATACTGCATCACAAAATAAAAGTGATAATCTCCTGTAACCCCCACCGGCGCTCCCACCCCATCCCTCTCTTCCAGCCTCCAGCTCCTTATTCTCTGTGTTCTCCTCCATGTGTTTCAAAGGTCTCTCTCTTGCAACTTCCTCCTTCACTTCACCTCTTCACTTGCATCTCCTCGATCTTCCCCTGCTACCCTTCATAACCTACTTTGTTCCCGGGGAAAGAAAAAAAAAAACACGGTTAACTTAAGGCATGTGTTTGCTGAATTTTGTAGAGATGCACAGAGAGAAATTGAGAAGCTTTGAGCTGCTGTTACCAATATTTGGCTGTTTTCAGTTTTGGTTGATAAACAACAGATTACAACAAATGAGTAATATAGCGGAATATATACATTTTTTAATTTCTAGATCATTTAAAATAAATCATAAATGTTTTTTCTGTTTGACTTTTCACAAATATAAAACAGTGATGTATTGTTATAAATTAGATAAGTTTAATTTCCCTTTGGGATAAATAAATTACTTTTGAATTGAATTGAAGTGAATTGATCAATGTTTCCTATTTATTGCCCCTATCCTTGACCCCTAACTCTAGAGAACTAAGATCAGGTTGCGTTCAGTAACAAGTTTGTGATTGCACAATATTTTTTTCCACTGTTTACTTTGTTTGGGTTTTTAGCTTCAGGCTACTCACTCAGGTCATTATAAAGGTATTTTTGCTGCTACTGTTGTTTTTTTAGTAGTTTTAGTCTGTGAGACAGACATCCTGTCTACTTTTAAGGCTAGGCTTAAAACCTTCATCTTTGATAAAGCTCATAGTTAAAATAAAGTGATGTTTGGTTAGTCGCTGGGTGAGTAGAGAGGTAAGTGGAGGTAGAGCGCAAACAGCCCGGTCCGGCGATTTCAGGTCCAGAACAGGGCGTTTCTCCTTAGCTCTACCTTGGTCCTATTATGGCTCAACCTCTCTTAGACCTCACCCAGAATAGTAAGGTCCTGAGCCATTTCTATAGTTATTCTTCTATTTTTTTGCTCTCTGTTTTTATTTCTCATCATAGTAGCTTCATCTGGTCTGCTCCTGTTTGCTGTGGCTCCATCCTGGAGAGAAATGT
>JAUZNJ010094434.1:0-22023 GCA_034780135.1 Jordanella pulchra
ACTTCTGATTACAAGTCTGTGGCCTTCACGGAGGCGATTTTTTTGTAGCATTCAAGGGGAAGATTGTGTGCTACACACCTCCCCTTTTTTTTAAAAACTGTCAGACCTTGAATTGCAAAATGCATCAGGAGGGGATTGCAGCTGCTAGGATAAAAGTCAGCACGTCGAAATCTCTGCCCAAGAGTCCGTCATCATCTTTCTGAATGATTGCTTTGCTCCCTTCTGCTTTAAAGGGGGCTGTCACCCGAAGTAAACAGGTTACAGCATGCTCGCCTCTTGTTTATCAGTGAGGGTAAAATGATATGTAAGGATGGATAGCTGGATCGTCTCCTAGTGGTGTGCCATGTATACTTTGGCAGGTAAGAAATAGCTGAGATGGAGCACTCCAATTATAACATTATGAATAGGGTTGTACATCCAGCTCACAGGACAACATGTTGCCTTCAAAGACGATTAGCTTCAGAACACAATGTAGGTTTTCGGTTGGAGTTGTAAAACTCAGAATCTAAGCCAATTGAGATCTTGCTTCTTAACATTAAAACACTTTTTATCTTTTAAAATAATTTAATCCTGCATCAATTTAAATGTTTGATGTTTGGCTAAATGGATCATTTAGGGGCAATTACCCTTCGACTTCCTACCAGTTGGTTGGGGGTCGTTTTGTTTAAAAAAAAAAAAAAATCACATGAAAACTGCAAGCTTAATATTTACATAATTTTGACCGTCCTCAACATCTGAATCTTAAAGGAAAGAAGAAGTATGTAAGAGGACAAACACTAAAATTCATATTTTTTGAAGCAGGTCCTAAATATTCTGATGGCAGGTACCAAGTAATGCAAGATTAAAAAAAATCAATCTACTTCAAGTGGTTCTTTTTGGTACAAATAAAAGCAAACAAGCAGTTACTGGATCCTGTAATTTTTCGGGAAGCATCCTGTATGATCAAATAATCCTCAGAAGTTGACCAAAAGCGTCACAAAATGATTGAATTACCTGCTTTATCAGTCATTATTCTGGCTACTATGGCTGACTCCCGCATGCTATAGCTCACAGTGGTTTTCTTCTCAGCTCAAGTGTCAGGCCAGTTTTATCTGCCAACTAATCAGAACATCTCAAAATAGGTCTGTTTGCAACATTTCTGGACACATCCCACTTGTGGGAGACCTTGAGGCTAAACCTCAGGCTAAGACCCAGAAAACTGAGGAAAGATTATGACTCCCATCAGGCTGCTGAGTGCCTTCTAATCCCCTTCAGGGAGTTTCAAATCCTGACAGCAAAGAGGGATATTTGGCCTTTATTTCCACTTTACCTTCAGGTATGAAGTTATGGAAAATAAATAGACTGATAGATTGATCCTTTTAGCAACTCATTTAGTCTTCTTCTTTGGAAGACCCTCTTTCCCCATTCTCCAGTTTACCTCTCCTGCTCTATGTCCTCAGCTGTTTTCGCTCATGAAGACTTTCCCAGTAACTAAGCAACACAAACTCAGAAAACTGTTCTGTCATTTTCTAAAACTCCCACTCACCCACTGTTCTGCTGCTCTCTGTTTAATTTTTTCCATCTCTACCAGTCTGCCCTCCTCTCTCACCGTCGATCTGAATCTTAACTCTCTTTCAATCCGTCTCTGTGTGCCATTCTCTGTCTCTGTCACTATACTTCTATCTCACCCCATCTTTCCCTATCTTTAACGACCCTTTGCTATCTCTTTGTGATTGAGTGACTCAGGAAGTTAGTTAGATACCCTTCTGCTGCCATCCAAGGTTAATCACAGATGCAAGTAAACTGACCTCTCCATCTTCTATCTTTCATCGGCTCTTAAAGACTTGGCATGTACTGCTTGATATATGGTCAATGTTTATTTTGACACACTTGTCTCTTTAGAAAGTGCCGTTATGCATGTTTGTATGAAGTATATATATTCTCATGGGATGCTCATTTACACAGTGGAGAGCATAAAAATTTCCATTACAGAGGGTTGACAAGGAAATGGCACAGGTTTTAATTGGCGGGGGCTTGCTTGCGACCCAAGGTCATTGCCTGATAATGTGTCAATTATCTGTCACACAGTTGAGAGAACAAGCTTAGGGTGAAGAGGGAAATAGAAAACAGAGTCGACTGGTGGGGAGACAGACGCAGCCTCATCTCACTTGTCAGCTCTCCATCCCATAGGAGGTCCAAGAGAAAGTCACCTCAAGACATCACAGAAGATCTTCAAAGCATCAGACACTTATTGTACTCTGGTTCATCAACATGTTTAGTTTTACTTTCTAATTTCATGATGATTATTTTTGTCTGAATGTGCATATTTGCAAGCTGCAACATTGGCTAAAGCTATTCAATAAAAATACAAATCAACCAATCATGTGGGAGCAGCTCAGTGCAGTTTGGTATCTGGGCGTGGTGGGGATGACAATGGAAGTTCAAAACATTTATTGGAATCAGGAAGAAATGGAAACTGAATGAATGTGGCAAGATTGTTGGTGTTGGTTAAGCTGAACTGTGTATTTGTGAAGCAAATGATCTGTTGGGTTGATTATACAAATAGATATATGCTTGAGAAAGAGAAAAAAATCTGTCAGTGGAGTTTATGTAGATTAGAAATACCTTACTGAGGTCAGACTGGTAGGGTAATATAAAAAGAAAACAGTAGCTTCAGATAACTACTGATCATAACCAAGAAATGTAGAATAGTAAACTTTAAGTACCAATATATGTCCTTGCTCCGATTCTAGTCTGGACCATTACAAAATGTCAATGCCACTTCCACACAGAGGAAAGTGTTGTTAGAAACTAGTTTGATTGGACCGCTTTGAGCTTAAACCTTCCTGTGGTATAAGATAATTTTAGGTTTAACTGTCATGTAGGTTATTGTCCTCCTTCATGATCTGAATGTCTTGTTAAAAGCTTTTATAAACACTTTGAGTGTCAGCTTTATTTATATAGCACCTCAACACAAGTTGATAAAAGTGCTTTAAAAGCATAGATAGAAAAAAACATGAAGACATTAACAAAACAATCCATAAGTAAAAAAAGAAAAAAACTAATAAAAAGTTGAAATAGTTATGATGCCTATAGAAATAAAAAAACCTTTGTCAGTTGACAAACAACTTTTCTAAGGTGACCTACTGAGATAAAATGCATGAAAGTGTTGCTGTGATTATGCTGAAGTTAGCGCTGATTAAAAGCTTTCAGTTCAGCATCGTTGGTTTATTTATTTATCATAATCTATCCTTCAAAAATCTAAACTGTGTAAACTAGTGAAACAGTAACTGGATTTTTGTGTGACCATGTTGGAAACACTACACTTTTTATATGTAATGTGACCAATGCATATTGGGATGAAAGTGAAGAACAACATGTAGGCCAGTCAAACCTTTGCCTTTATAATAATACTCCATCAATCATTTTACACCAGAATTTAAGTCCAAGAAATCCTTCTTTCTGTTCAAATACAGAGTAAAAAATTCCAGGTCTGTCTTCAGACCTGTTTTGTTGGGTAAATGGGCGTGATGGGCGTGGTGGTAGGAGATGTAGTCTGAGAGGGAAAAGGAGTGACTTGATTCCTGTAAGAACTGTCACTATGTAAGAGTCCACAAGGCCTCCTTGTGTCATATCTGCAGAGCTTTGTGCAGGCTGGTGTATTTGTGTCTCTACTTATTTTTCCTGTGCATGGTGTGACTGGCAGGTGTCCTCCCACAGCTGCAGCTCATCAAGACCAATCAGAAAGAGCTTAAAGAGGAGCAAATCCCCTGAGACAGATGCCAGAATGGTTTTCTCTCATGCGTAGTAATCAGGCCTACCTTCTCCTGTGTTCTGATGCTCATCCCTGCTGTTGTATTTTTTTACAGGAACCAATCCCACATCTATACTTGATTCCTACATTCCATTACTATGCTCAACCTTCATAATGAGTCTTCTCATTGCTCAATGGTCTACCTGCTCTGTCCAAGGCATTTCCTTTCTTGTTCATCAAACAAAATTTCTGGAAGAATAAACCAAGTTAAACAAAGTGAACCAAGGTGCCATTTTCCAACACCTGCTGACCTAAAACTCTGTGGATTTACTCCTTGTCTGCCACAAACGGTCAGCCTCTACCCTCTATTTGGAGAATTTAATTGCAACTCTGCATTTCCTTTCCAAACACTACTTGCCTGTCCTCTTGAGTGTTAAATGAGAGTCCAGCTTTTAAACCCAAAGAAAGCATCAACTTTCTACATTGTTGTTAATAAACTGTGTTAATCATTATGCTGTGACCATAATCCATGGTTTGTTGACATCAGGTCAGCTTTACAGCTTGCTTAAATACTTAAACTATCACACTCCTCTGTTGCTCTTTATTCTTGTGTGACTATTTATAATGTAACTGGAAACATCTGTAATGAGATCCAACCACTTCTTTTCTCATTGATAAAAGGATAGTCATATTTTTTACGATTGACTGAAATGCAAACAAAGCTGTTTCTTTTTTTTTTTATTTTCAGCTTTTAAACCGAGAGAAGACATTTATTTGAACATCAGTGAGGCATCTGTCAGAAATAAAGGAAGCAGAAGGAAGACCTGCCAAAAAGGATTCTTCTTCATACTTTAACTCACCTCCTCTTTTGCATATCTTTTGGAAAAAAAAAGAAAGTTGTTTTGTGGTTCGTTGACTCAGGATTTATGTGTTTCTTTCAAAGATTCAGGGAAGAAACCCGCGTACGGTTTCCTCCAACCCCTGAGATTTTTCTCTTTGTGTTTTTTTTTTTTTTCTGAGATGCTGCTTTAAGTGATTTAGAGACTCAGTTTCACTCAGCAATCACTCACTTGACTTTACCACTTTCACAGAATGCTGGCGGCCAGCTGTTGTCTGTGTGCATGGAAGATTTTTATTATTTCTCTTCACTTAATTCTCCTTTTCACTCACATTTTCACTCAATCATTTTGGGTGTTTTGGTCTTTATATCATTTTACCTTATAACTATTGTCCTACCTTAGTGTATTTTAACTATCTTCACTTCTTTTTCCTCACAAATCCTTTTTTAATGCTGATCAAGGCCTGTGTTTCTGTTTGGATGCAGCATGCTTGGATATTAGAGGGTTGATTTGGGAATGAACGACTGACAGAGAACCAAAAGGGAAAGGTGCACAGAGAAAACATCTCAAACATCTTAGTTTTCCAAACTGGTTCTATAAAAACTACAAATAACAGGTTAATGTTGCCACAATATTAAGTCTGGTGAATGTTGATCCTTCCTGTATTGTTTATTTAATTTTGGTTGCAGATCACTGCTCAGGACAGCCTTTCAGCAAGAATCGCTGCATTAGTTACTTTATTGTATTAATGAAAAAAAAAAAGATCTTATTTTCATTTTTTATGCCTATTTTGTGTGAAGTTGGGCTTTATAAAAATGAATCAAAAATCTATATTGTCATCATGAAACCATAATGACATTTTGCAGACACCCGTCTGAATGCACACATAATTCGCAGACAGAAATTAAAAACACTCAGAAAGAAAATGAGCATCCTTAGAAAAAGACCGTATGAGAAAATAAATAAACTAGATCAAAAAGCTTAAAACTTTATTCCAGCCTTATTTCCAACACTTTAAAACAACTGAGTATCATATCCCAGAGCTGTATGTGTGTGTGTTTGGTTGTGTTTTTGCTCTCCCATCATCCTCTCTGTAGGGTGTAGGGTGTGATGCAGCTGCCATTACAGGTGTTGCTCATCAGCTCTTCATCAACTAGGCTTTATCAAAAACTGGAACCGGGTGGAAGGTGTCCCTTGTACGGCTTCTAGTGTATTAAACCGGGCCAGGCTTCTAATGTTTTCAGTATCTACCTGGTTAATCATGTTCTCACCCTCTTGTTTGAAGCTTTCCTTCTTCCCAAGCTCTCATCTCATCAGAGAAAAGCCTGGTCCCCCTCAGCTCAGCCCTTCCACCTGCACCTCCCTGTCCACCCTCCACTGCTCCCTGGATTCTCCACACAACCTGACCTCGGCTCAGTGGGTTACTAACTTCCTTCTAGATCCATCTTGTCCTCCCTCGTCCTGAGCCTTAAAATCCTTTACATTCTCCTGATGTAATCCATCAGCTAAAATCACCAACCTTTCTTCAATCTTTGCCGAGTTGATCTCAATCCTGGTTCCGGTCCAATTCCCTCAACCCTGTTTCAAAATAAATCTTTTAAAATTGATTTCTTGTCTCCATGGTTGTGGCCTAAATTCAGAGCTGATAGCCTTGCATTATGACTCTTTGTATCTATGAGCACTCTTTACAATGCTAACTGATATGTACATGTTCTAATTAGTATGTACAGAACATAGTTAGCCTAGTTGCTTCCAACAAGATTTAGAAACACCAGTTCCGGAAACTAATGGCACTAACAGTGTTTCAATTAATCTATATGTAGGTAATTGTTTTTCTGTAATGAAAATCTAAACAACAGACTTGATTAACATTGCTTGTTGACCTCTAATTCAGTTTAACCAGAACAACAAAGATGGAGATAATTAAAGTCTTTTCCATCATCTCAAATGATGCATTCTTTGAAGTTTGTTCATATGCTTGCTGTAAGGTTTCGGCTCTTTACTTGAAATATTGCTGGAGGATGTGCGATGTGTTTTTAGTTGCTGGATTTTTTATTAGCTTTTTTTATTGTTGACTGTAGGTTTTTGCCTCTATTTTTATTGATTGCAGCATATATTGTTTGCGTTTCTTTTTTGGTTGCATTGGCTTTTTCGTGTTTGGACTTTGCATCATATGTGTGTTTGGAGCTCATTTCTCCATTTACAGCACATTTTTGCCTGTTTTCAGCTCATTTACTTATTGTTTGCAGCGCTTTTCTTTTCTTTTTGCATTTGTTTTTTTGTGCTTGCATGTTTTGGAGTTTGGATCACACATGTTTTTGCAGCTTGTTTCGTCATTTAGTGCACATTTGCAGCTGTCGGCCAAAATAGTTATGCAGTAAAACAATCACTGTTTCCTCTTTAACTTTTAAGGAGACACAGTAAGCTTTTGGATAAAACTGACTTGCAATTTTAGATTAGCATAACTTGGGCTACCTAGAAACCCATCCTAACAAATTAAATCCCTGGGAATTATGCCACCACCACTATGTTTCAGAGAGGACATCGTTGTCTTTGCTAGAAACTGTTTTTGTATTTTTTTGTACCAAACTTTTATAGTTTCAGAATTATGGTTTCAGGACTTTTTTCCCAGATGTTTTAAGGTGGTTTTGAACATGGATGTTGGAACTTTCTGTCATACAAACCTGCACCCTAGTTCAGACACATGGAGCCAATACTGACAAAGAATTTGCTGCTTCTTCAGTATTGCTATTTTGCAGCCTTTTGAGACGAGAATTTTCCATCTGGATTTTTGATTCATTTTGGAGCGAATCTACAAATTATAATATCCTATTTGGGTCATATTTGTTTAAAATTCTTGGTACCTATCTTTAATATACTATGCTATGCTTCACTTTGTTGTTTATTTGAATGTTTGGTAAAACCAAAGGTTCAATTGTTTTGGACACTTATAGCAATTAAACTAAACTACAAAAGTGTAATTTAGAGTTGATACAGTATCTAGGCATTTCAATTTCTATGTTCTGTTCATAATCAGAATAAATAAGATACAGAAATATCTTTAGCTTTGCACCAAAAAAGGGAGTCTGAACTTGATTACATACCCATCGTTTTTGGAAATGATGGTCTAATATTTTTTTATTTTTTTTTTATTCTGTGGAATCCTTTCTACATCCCAACCATGATTCTTAAAACTATGGCTGTGGCTTAATATCGCAAATGAATATGTATATATCAAGGCGTTTTGTCAACCTAAGTCATATTTATTCATTCCAAGTGAAAAGAGTTTGAAACTGAATAAGACTAAAAGCTGAAATTAAATCGAAAGATGTTTTCTATTTCATTGCAAATTATTGCAACATTTTGTTTTTTTATATTTGTAACTCTACAGAAAAGCACCACATTACATGTAAGAAATGTTATTAGAAAAAATTCTGAAACCAAAGTCTGATGTACTTTTTATCATAAAAACTCGGGATTTTTAAAAGCCACTGTAGAAAAAAAATATTATTGTTCAAAAAAGGATGAATTAGAAAATCAAATCATATCTCAGATTACATTTGGAACATAAAGGCATTTCCCAAAATTGTTGTTAAGAAATCCTTAAAAGATTTAAAAGATTTCCTAGAAGCTTTAGCACATTTATCTTCACCCACTCTTGCAAGAGTCTGACAGACTGTTCAAACAACAGTGGTAACTAAGAGATCAAACACCACGGCAATGGCTTCTCTGATCACCACAGATACATCTAGACAGAGCGGTTGTTGGAAGGTGTGTGTGTGTGTGTTGTTAAAACATCCCCGGGTTAACCTGGTGGTTGGAGAATCTGAAGTAAAACCTTGTGTGTGTTGCTAGTTTAAGTGTGTGGTAAAGGAGAAAGAGAAAAAGTTGTTAAGTGTGTCTTAATTCAATCCTGTGTGGGTGTTCGTGTGTGTGTGTGGGTGTGTGTGTGTGTGTGTGCTCTTGTGGGTTCACATGTAACTGTCCATGGCTGAGTGTCTCCCCAGGCTCTTTTCTGATTGACCACTGCTGCATGTTGAGGAGATGAAAGGGATTCTGGGAACTCATCTCACGCTATGAATCCTGGGTAAGTAGCGTGTGATGTGAGTACATCCTCATCACTCAGTGAAAAAGGCTTTCATCCCTTATCCTTTCCCTCTATCATTTTGTCAACGTTGCCCCAGCTTCTCCCCATTTCTTCCGTCCCTCCTTCGTTTTTAGTTTCCTTTTTTCATTTGGTTGGATTTTTTCTTTTCTTCCCCTTTTTCCATTTCCAGTTTTATTATTTTTCGTTTCATTAAGTCTTTCCTCCTTCTTTTGTGTTTTGACATACTTAGCTTTTCTTTGTACTGAACTCTGAATCATACTTAGTTTAACTTTGTTCCAATTTTTTTTTTCATTTTTTTGCTTTCTGCATTATCCTTACTGACTTTACAGATCCCTTCTGCATTTCCACGCCTGGTTACTCCTTTTTTTCTTCCTCTTTTATTTGTGTTTTGCTTATCCTGCCCTTTATTTGCCTGTCAATAGTTTGGTACTTTTTCTGGTTAACTCCACATTGTTTTCCCTTTTCACCCTTTTCTCACCTCTTACGATAAAGTGATTTAGTATTCTCTTGTATTTTCCTTCCATTATTCCCACATCCCTCTCGTCACCATCCCCTTTTGCTCTCCTTTTTTTTATCCTTTCTCTTTTTTCTCTTCTCTCGTCTCCTTTCCTTTTCTTTTCACCTGTCTCATCTACAGTCTTTTGCTCTTCTCTCCTGTGAACTTAAAATGATCAAAGTGCCCATTCTGGCCATGACAGTTCAATTTTACCCCTGCAAACACATACATAGATGCACTCACTCTTCTGAAAGTACTTTTATAAGTGTGTGCATGCCCTTTGCACATATTGCATGACTGTATAGACGCTGGTGGGCTTAGATAAGTCAACTTTAAATCTTTCTCCACTGTTTTTATTTGTTTTTATCTCTGAATGTAGTTTTATCTTTGATCTCTTTCTTTTTTTTTAGTTTTACTCCTTACTTTAAGTTCTGTGTGAAAAATAACCTTAAAACCCAACGGAGCCATACCTCTGCAGGGCAACATGAGATAAAGAAACTCATGTTACAGTAGTAGACAGTTAATTGCCATCTGATAACACATTTTCTCTTCTATCTCCTGTGTTTTATTTCTCTCATGTCTAACCGATTCTTTTAACCTGTTCAGCCAACTATAAGGTATGTTGCAAAAGTTGATGTTAAAACCACAATAACACCTTTTTTGTCGCTTTTAAATTAAAAACAAAGAACAGCCTTCTATCCTAACTTTAATCTGATTTTTCTTGGGATTATTAAGCAATTTAATGGTTATCGTGAGGTAGCCAAGATAGTTTTATTTGATTAGCTTTATGAAACAATCATATTTTCTTGAGATAATATCAAGATGTCCTTTGATGCCATAGGCAACAACATTCTCATTCTAATAAAACTCTTGTTCCAGATTATGTTTTGTGCACCAGAATAATTTCCAAGCAAAATTTTACTTCTCAAAATCTACTTTAAAACATTACGTGAAAGTCTGGATTTCTGGAATGAAAATATAACAGAAAGATTAAGTAAATATGCACAGTGGCCAACTAGTAGTGTAATAAAAACAGACAAAGAAATGCAATTCCTTGCATTTAGCTTGAACCAAATCAGTCCATGAAATGGGCTGATGCTCTGTTTGTTTGCCAGGAGGAGTGTTTGTGATCTTTTTTGTGTGAGGCTGAGGAGGGGTGGATGTGTGCGTTTGTGTATGAGTGAAGGTGGAAGTGTGATACTGCAGGAGATTAATGTTGTAGATTCCTGATTCCGGTTTAAGACGGACGATGAAGCAGACACAGCAAACATGTCGAAGAAGGTGTTCTGCTCAGGTATTATAAGGCCACGTTTAACCATCAACATGATAAAACCCTTGAATGTAGGAAGACTGACACTGCATATCCATTTGAACACACCAAACTCACTTTGGTATGAGCTGGTGGTGGCAGCATCTTGCTACAGGGATACTTTTTTCCAGCAGGACATTTTAAGGTTCCAGAAAACCTGAACCTAACCTATAATGAAATCATTCAGATCAAATCATATTCATGGATAAGAAGGCTCCAAAGTCCAGATCTAAATCCATTCGAATCTATTTTTAAAAATGTGTACAGAGCTTGAGCTTTTAACTAAAAAAACACGATAAACAATTGTGAGTCTATGTGCTATTGAAAAATCTAGAAACACCAACAGCTTTAATGGTAGAGTTACTATAAACTACACAAAAAATGAAAAAAGTATAAAATATAAGGGCTTAACTGAGTTTGTTGCTAAAGACCAAAGCTGCTGCTTTCTCCAATCGACCTCAACTATTTAGCAAAACATGGCTTTGTAAAGTAAACCCCTTACTACTTACTCATGCTCCCTTTCTTTCCAAACTCTAAACCACTTGTAAAATCATTCTTCTGCTCCTCTACCTTTCATGTCTTGCAGATTTTATGCACTCACTCAGTGTCCGTCCAATAGCTGTCTACTCCATTCAGTTTGCATTAATATTCATGGATAGGTACACTTTAAACTTGGCAGGTGCACTCAGGCATATTTTCCTAAGAAAATAAGACTTCTAGAGGCTTTGTTTTTCTGTCAATTTGTCTTCTCCTTCCTTTAGAGTCTGTGCTTATTCTCTTTTAGTTTTCTTTCAACCTGTAGTTCTCATCTTTATTCTCTTGCTATCTTTCTCTGGGCTGATATGTTGTGGAGGAAAAGGGAAACACTATTACCAACCTTTGTACACCTTGTTTTATTCCCCTCAGAGCTATCCCCCATTTCTTTATTTTGTTTGACTTTGTTTTTTTTTATCATCTTCTCTTTTATTCTTGTTTTCTTTGCTTCTTTCCTCTTCTCCCCTCCTTCATTCTAACACATCTTCCGCCTTCTTGCTCCTTCCTCTCTCTGGAGCTCCCTTCCTTCCGTCTGTTTCATTAACAAGATTTATCTTCTCGAGTAATTACAGCACACACACATGCAGAAGCATTCAGACACACACAGCTGTCGGGGATGCACTTCTGGTTATTCACCAGTCAGGGCCACTGTGGTACTGCAGCTAAAACAGTAACGGTGGGGGGGGGGGTTGGATGCATGCATGGACGTGTTTGTGTGCTAACATGCATGAATTTTCTTTGTTAGTGTGTTTCTTTGTCTGTGTGAGATTCCAAACTGAACTAAACAGCCTAAACCAAGCAAAGCCTATTCAGCTAGTAACCTCCATATGTTTATTCAACAAGATCACCCAGAGACCTGTTTGTGTTTGCAGTTGACCTGTTTAGAAACCCTCACATGATTCCTACACAAATCTTGATTTGTAAACAGTTTTGAGATCTTGTTAAAATAAAAAAGGAAAGTCCAGAATAAAAAAAAAATATTTTTCCATCACTTATTGCCTATGCTATTATTTAGTTTTGGCAGGTTTCAAATAGAAAATCAAATCACTGTAATCAATCTGCTATAAATTAGATAACTTTCTTCATTCAAAAAAGACACTGGAAGTTAAAAAACTAAAGAGGCTTGGAGAGGTCGAGAATTTCCGGAAAATGTTTAGAAACACTGTTATCAACCCTAGATGTTCTTGAATCATGCATGTCTTTTCAACAGAGAACAAAAATAGTTTTATGAGACTAAATATTTGCTCATGCTGTTGGATTGAGCAGCAAGAGATACTAATGGGGGTAGAATTCAATTTTGATTTGTGTCTTGGACTGTTAGCCCACAGGCCAGCAGTCTCTGATATCATAATCCTGGAAACTAATGGGTTGAGCTGCTGACAGAGCCTGATTGATGCTGGGTTTCCCTTCATGCAGAGCCAGCTAACCGCCTGACAGTGACAGAGTGACTGACAGGGAGGGAGACTGAATGACAAAAGCTGAGTGACTAGTATCCATGATCACATTTTGAATTTACTAAAGCTTGTGAATCTTATTTAAATATTTTATTTCATTTTTATTATCTTATCAAAATGTTTTAACTCCGCATGTTAAACAGCTAAAATGCCTCAGTAACAATGACATATTTTGGACATCATGTCTTAAATCTTTGTAACTGATGTTGCCCTATTTTACACTTTCCTGTTATTTTTAAAGGAGATATAAAAAAAAGCCTTTTTTTAAACACAATTCAACAGAAACCTTGAACCACAAATGCTCTTCCTCTCATCCTTTGTCCTTGAACTCAGTAGATAAACTGGTAGAATACCCCCATTCTAAAATTTCAGACTTTATTAAGCCCATTGCTTCCATTAAGCTGAAGGATTTTTGTGGAAAAAATGTTCCACTGGTAAGAAATGAAAAAAGGAGTGTCAATGACCCGAAGGGAGGTTGCAAAATAATGGAGTCGAGGTTCACTATAACATCTATAAAATGATACTTTACATCTGATAAAAATGTAAGACAATCATTTTTTCTCTGGAAACATCAACAAGAAGTTTAAAATTCATTGTGCATTTCTAACCAGGTTAACAAACCCTACAGTGTCTGTAGTATCTGAACTCCACTTTACCAAAAGACAGACAATTACAAGGGCACTTCAAGTCCAGTAACAATACTGTGTCCAGTCAAAAAAATAAAATAAAAATAAAAAACCGACAAACTTACACAATAGTACATCATACAGCATTAAAGATAATTACTCCAAGCTCAAATAAAATCTAGTCTAAATCTAGTCTTTAGTCTCACGCATCAAAAAGGCATTTGTGAGATTTTTTGATAAAAAGCTGCAGTAAACCGTGTGATTTAAAAGTGATTTACATGACTCAACAGTTTCTGCAAATTGCAGTGTTTTAAAGACAAATACTTTGATTTTCCATTTCTATTTCAGCTAGATTGCATCTTTTCTGAAAGGCCTCTCATTTTGTGTTAATAATGGTTTGTAACTGTGTCCACTGAACTGTGGTTGCACAGAGTAAAGTAGACCAAACACAATAAAAAGCCCATGAGCCTCAATTTAGGGACCCCTATTTTAAGCTAAAATCTTTACATTATTATTGGTATTGCACATACAGGAACCCTCAGATTAAAGAATGAATCCCCAGTCTAGACCTTAATGTGCTTCCTAAATGTGTGCAATAATGTTTTAGTAAGTGTGCAATGGTGTGTGTTGTGTACTCAAGCCAGGATTGCATTGTTGTCTTCTCTGAACCCTTTAGTACTATTTACACAGTTTACACAGGAACACGAATGCAGAGACACACGCGTGCCTGCACACTAGACGCAGTCGCCAGGAAAGAGCAAAGAAACCAACATGCCTGCGTGAATTTGAGCGCATGGGCACGCTCAGGTGTGTCGGTTGATAAAGTTTATCAGCCCAGGGCACGTTGCTGTCTGCATCCAGTGTGGTGAACAGGAAAAGGCCACACTGAGAGAGGGTGTTCGCGTGTGGGAGAGTCACTGGATGTGTTTGTTAGGAGTCTGTAGGGAAAATGATGGGCAACCTAAGCACAGCAGACGACCATTTTCTCATTTCAGAAACACCACACACATGCTTGCATGCAAAAGGTGTAATTCCATTTTGAAGAGGAAGAGGTATTTGCATATTTAAAAGCTGATTTTTCAAAGACACCAACAGCAGCAGTGCCTGAAACGTCACCTCAAGTGGAATTTATCTACATAAAAACGAGGAGTTAGGAGAACTACACACAGCTTTTAATAAAGTAGAGCCTCATTGGTTAGTTCTATTGATGTATGAAATATACAGAGATAATATGAACAACACAGTGTCATCTTCTACTAATATTAAAGAGGTAACCAAACCCAAGGTGCTACACTGCTTGTAGATTTATAATGGAAAACTTTAGAGGTTTACTTCTATTTGGTTTCTCCTTTCTGTACAAAATGGATAGATACAAAGAAAGATACACAAAACCCAACGGTCCAAAGGTTTTTCTGTCAACATTAATAAAGGACAATTTGCAATTGTGTGGCAAAAATGCCCATGGCCTTAAGTTATAAAGCAAGACAATAGCAGCAGATATAACAGAGACTTTATTTCTTATCTTGTTCTTCATTGCAGGAACTTTATACCAATGGCAGAGGTTGCCTCTCTCTGCACCTGCCTGATCTGGATGTTGTCAGGCTGGACCTTGGTGAAATCCCTCAAAACATCAAAAATAATTTTATTAAAACATTTTTTTGAATAGTCATTATTGTAGATGAAATATTAAAACCATTAAAACCATTGATGATGACTATAAAGTCAATTACCTTTGTTTTCAGGGTACTGATCTTTAAAAAAACAAGTGATTGCACCAAAAAATTTAATCCATCCACAACAGCCCGAGAGGGATATTCTCCCCACCATTTCAGGGGTAAGTCTACAATATTTCCACAAATAGAAACTAAGTTTATAAGACTAGAGCCGAGTCAGACTTAAATTGTGTGCTGTAAACTAAATTAGAAGATTCCCATTTTTATATGCATTCCAGCCTTCTGTGTTTGTGGCTTTTTTAACCACCAGCAATTGTGTCTGATCTTTACATTCCTTGGTCTAAATCCAACATAAACTAATTTGTGCTTTGAAGAGGCTGAAACATTTCAACAAAGGCTTGAGTAACTCTCATCTATGTAAAAAGAAATCCCGAAAAAAAATCAAATAAATTGACTAGAGAAGGTCTCCACTTTCAGACCTCTTGAATTCTCATCTACTTGAAAACCTTTTCCTTTTAATCATCCCTGATCCCCTAAAAGCTCTAATTTTCATCTGGTTTACTCACATTTATCTGTTCTATTGATTTTGGTTAATTACAAATATTTAATTCGTAATGATTTGGTTGGGTGTTTTGGTGTCCTTATGAATGAAAGCTTTTGCTTTTTGAGAAAATTATATATATTATGAAATGATGGGAAGGTTTACACAAGCAAAATCCTTTAAAATGTTTGTGAAATTTGCTGTATCGTTATTAGTCTTTTGTAAAATGTTTTATGTGAATGAAAGTATACAAAATTAAGCTGGTATTGAACATATTCACGAAAAAGCCCACCCAATGCAGATGCAGCTACAAATGTAAGATCAGGTAGAGGGTTAAGTGGCCTTGCTCAAGGGCATTTCAGCCCTGAAAAGGTAGGACAGTAGACCCAAAACCAAACTGAGTTCCCAGCCTAAAGGCCAAAGCTGCCCCGTGGTGGTATTATGTTCCTGATGCGTGTAATATTTTTATGTTAGTCAGGCTTCAGTGGTCCCACGGGTGGAGAAATGAAAGGCTGCAGTGGATAAAGCATGTGGATTTTCTTGTAAAAGGGAGAATGTGACTGAGGTCTTTGCCCTCTCAACTGGTGCTGAAGTGCCTCTGGGCAAGGCACTTGACCTTCAAGTATTCTATTGGTTCAGGAGCTAACACAGCAGAACTGAATTGTTCGGGCTCCATTTACAAGTCCCCAAAAGCCTTTGAAAATGCCAAGAAAACAGGATAAACATCCGTCTTCAACAGTGAATGCAACAGTAGAAACAAATCAACTGATGTTTTCTAAACTATGTGAAGCCCTTATTGACCTTGGTCAATTCAAGGAAACATTTTCTAAAGTGAGAAATTAAATTTAAAATATTCTAAACATGTTTAAACAAAAATGTTGGTATTTCCAAATTTTAAATTTAGGAAAATATAGTTTTTTAGTTTTTCTTGACAATACCGTTTTTCTCAAAACACTCTTCTTCAAAAAGTTTTACCAAAGGATTCAATTATTGATTATACTGGCGTGCAACTTCATGGCAACAGGAACATGAGCTGGCTGTATGGGCTGTGATGGGAAATTTCTTTGAGCAGTTCGTTGAGAAAAAAAAATTAACACTTCAATCATATGAAATTAATGCAAACTAAATGTAGCCATTTCAAATATGAAAAACATCAATTCAATTCATTTTATTTAAGACAGACAAGATATTTCAAATTTTTGCGAAATTCCAGAGATTGAAGAAGGAAATTCTAAAAACTCTTGGAAATGGAAATTAAGTGACAAGTCTTTATCAAAAATAACACCCAGATAATTTGCTTTATTATCTGAGATTAATTTAATCCTATCTAAATAAGGTGACTGACTGATTATTTTTTAGACACTCTTGTTCAAAGACATTAACTTCTTTTTTGTCTGCATTCAGAAGCAGAAGGTTAAGAGTCATCCAGGTTTTTAATGTCTTCAAGACATGCCTGTCTATATATAGTCTATATATCATCGGCATAACAACATAGATAACCACATGCTGTCTAATAATTCTACCAATTGGGAGCACATATATTGTAAAGAGAATTGGTTCTAGTACTGATCCTTGTGGTACTCCTTGTGGTAACCGTGAACAATAAGGAAAATTTATCATTGACATGAACAAACAAAAATCTGTCAGATAAGATTTAAACCAGCCTCGTGCAGTTCCCCCATATTCTTCAAAAAGCTCAAGCTTTTCCAAAATAATATTATGATTAACTGTATCAAATGTAGCTCTAAGTTCTAAAAGGACAAGTACAGATACAAGTCCATTATCTGAGGCCATGAGGATATCATTCCTGACTCTCACCAGAGCTATTTCAGTGCTATGATGAGCTCTAAAACCTGATTGAAACTCTTCAAAAAGTTAATTAGAGTAAATGGTCACACACTTCTTTAGTAGCTATTTTCTCAAGAAGGGGCATTTCAATATAGGTCTATAATTGACCAAGTCATCTGGGTCAAGACAGTTTCTTAAGTAAAGGTTTAATAACAGCCACCTTAGAAGCCTGAGGTACATATCCTTCCAATAAGGATAGAATAATCATATCTAAAATGAAGGTGGAAATCAAATGGAATATTTCATTAAATAACTTGGTTGGAACTGAATCTAAAATAGAAGTTGAAGGCTTATATGAAGATAATGGTTTTACTAACTCTAAAAGTTAAACTAGATCAAAACAGTCTGTTGAAGCTAAATATAAGAAATGCAGTAACGGCGACTGCCTTGTGACATCACATCCTTAAAGCAAGGTCATAAACGGAACCGCCTCCGGGTCAACTTTCTCTTTCTTAGTTGTGGTCACGTAAGGCGAGACACACAGATCCTCAGCTAGAAATACCTCAAGAGAAGGGTCTGGGCTTGCTGGACGGAGTCAGACTGAACCTGCCTATGATTCAGAAAGCTGAACGCAGTGTTTTCCTGGAATCCAAACCGAGTGGACTGCAGTGCTTTGAACCCACCTGCAAAGCAGATGATATCCAGTTCTGACCAATCCATGGAATAGCTGGGCCCAGTTTTTGTATTCCAGAGGAGCTGCGAGTCGCTGCTAAGCCATGAAGAGGACCACATAAAGCTGCTTTTCTGCCCGTCAGCCCTCACTCCGTCTGGTAGCAACAGCTAATGGCTAACCACTGTAACTACAGAGAGAGTTACAAAATGAAACCCTGCACATTTACTTTATGAAATCCCATTTTCTTCGGGAGTTGCCTGCGGATGAACTAACTGGACCGAGGACTGGGTCTCCTATCATTTGAGCTGAACCGAAGGACCGTTCCTTCGAGCCAACAGTAAAGTTCCTCCCTTCCTTTTCTTTCTGATACTTAACAATTGCTCTGCTTGGGTGGCAAATAAGGTAGAATAGATGTTTTGCTTGCGTGTGTTTTACCTGAAATTAGCTTTTTGATTTCAACTGTGATGGAATTGAAACACAAGGGACAATGCATCTTTAGCTTCAAGCTACCTCATATGGTGAACTAACATTTCCTTTGTT
The DNA here is from genome assembly GCA_034780135.1 of Jordanella pulchra. Lineage (NCBI taxonomy): Eukaryota > Metazoa > Chordata > Actinopteri > Cyprinodontiformes > Cyprinodontidae > Jordanella > Jordanella pulchra. The sequence continues at coordinate 18,315 of JAUZNJ010094434.1, forward strand.
TCGGTCAGAATCGACAGAACTGGAACTTTGACTATGGTCCCTGGTGTCTCTAATGCCACGTTTCTGACTATGAAGCTGCCAATTACCAGAATTGGCTTTTCAGTGTCTGTGTCACTGAGCAGGGAAAATTGGTAAAAAACGTGGACGGGCTGGTGGGGACCAGTGGGCATGTCATGATCCGGTTTGTCCTGCTCTCTGTGAGCTGTGTGGCTGGGTTGCTTTTCCCATCCTCCTCCACTAGGTGGTTCTGCCCTGAGTTGGAGCACGGTCTGCTGCAGCTGCCTTCTATCAAGCCTCATCAGCCGATGTATAAGAGGAGTTTCTCGCTGGATGGACGACGCCGAGTGTTATGCCTATTTGGTACCTCTGAGCCTCCTGAGCTTCTGTCCTCTTTCAGTGATCTTCTTTCCGTTAGTTTTCTGCCTGAAACTAGCCTCCTGTGTATTTTCTCCTCGTTGCCTTCAGGTCCTCTAGGGAAGTCTGGACGCTGTCTGCTCCTGGCTTCTCCTAAGGAGACTCCTTCCTCGTGACGCCGTGGAACATACCCACTGGTTGCCCAAACTCCTGGTCATCCTCTCCTTCGTTGATTCTCTGTGGCATCCGTTCTCCTCCATCTGGCATCTCCTGGAAAACTCCTCCGGCTCTCCGTCTGTTCTGTGTCTGCCTGTCCGCTCCCCCACCGCTCACTTCACTGGACCGTTAGAAGACATCCTCCGGATCATTCAGACCCCCTTCTCTGAAAAATCAGTTAATCCTACTACCGTAAGAACATTCACACTCACGCAAAGACTCAGCGATTCCCTTTTTCCCACGGAACGTAAACTCACCAGTCTGTCTTCCTCCCCAGTGATTGCTCACTCAGCACAGCCGGTGCTCACTGGCTTTCCCAGCTTAGGCGTTCCAGTTCTGCAAGTACTTCAATGAACTCTGTTTTATTCTCAACCCTTTCTCGTGTTGTGGTGTTCTGCATGTGGGCTAAACAGCTTAAAAACCCTAACATGACAGGGCAAAGATCTGGTGCTATGCTTTCTGCGAACCCCTAGTCACGTGGATGCTCAGGCCCTTTTTTCGAGGACCTGTGGACATGTCTCTGGTCTCTGTGGCTCCAGGCTGTTAACTCATAGGTTTTCCTAAGTCCTGGATGTTCCACAGCCTGAAGCTGGGACTCTAACTCTGACACCCTAGCCTCCAAAGTTACAAAAATACCACACTTATTACATATACCATTATGGCTAAAGAAGGCAGAGGAATAACTGAGCACCTGACACAGAGAGCTGGAGGGAGGAGAGGGGGATTTAGAGAGTGTCAGAAAAGAGTTAGGGGAGAGGGAGAGAGAGGCCATAGCAGCTCTAAGCAAACGCTAGCCTGAGCTAGCTACCACTTACTGGAGGAAGTTGCTTTAGTGGCAGAAGCTTCTGGTCCTGTTGGACAGCAGTCGTCTTTAAACAGCTTGTGTCCAGGATGGTAGGGATGAGTTGTAATGCTAGTTGCTCGTTACAGAGGTGTTCCAGTAGACATAGAAGAGTATAGCAAATCACCCTCTCTGCAGAGTGAATGATACACTGCAGTCTCCCCTTGATCCTAGTGGTGAAAGACGCAGACCAAATGGTGTAGGAGGACAAGATGGATTCAATGATGGCGAAGTAGAATTTTACCATAATTGCCTTTGGCAGATTGAATTTCTTAAGTTGCCGCAGTATGTCCTAATCTGTGCTTTCTTGAGGAGGGAAGTGACGTCCAGCTCCAGCTTGAGGCTCAAGGTGCAGCTGTGCTCTTAAGTCCATGGCCATCTCCAGTGTGGAAATGATATAATAAATGTGCAGGAGGGAAGGTTGGACAAAGTCCAGCAGTCATACACTCAGATGGTCTTTATAAATGTTGGAGTGTCCCAATTCATTCCTCATAGGAAATCATATTTTTTTCTTAAAAGATCATATATTATTAGTCATTATTTAGTTTTATTAGTTTAGTTTATGTGGCTATTTTAGCGTTGTTAAAGATTAAAAAAACAGACATGCTAACAAAAGTTTTCCATATTTTTCAAACAAGTATTTCTATCTTTAGACTGTTAGGCGGAAGACTGTGTAAAGATATATATATCATGTGCACTTCATAACCAGACAGTTTGCTGTATTACTATGTTGAAGACTTTAAACTTTTAGCTCGAATGTATGGACCCATCTTAAGGGAACAGGTAAAGTCAACAAAGATTTTTTTTTCTCTAAAGCAACAATACATTTCAGCTGTATCAGTAAAGTCAGTGATCCCAGTCTGGTAAACGTGGAGTGTAGAGTGGGGTAAGTGATTCTCGGGAGATATTATTAAAGTTTGATGAATGATTCCTGTTTGTTGTTAGATGACTCGCGATGGGGAAATGCTGCAAGTCTGGGGGAGCTAAAACATAAGAACATGACCAAGAGACATTCAGTGTATTGGTGTGTGGTATGTTCTTGGCATCTTGTGGATCCCTAAGTGTCCTTTCAAATACAAAAGCCCCCCAAGAATTGTTGCTGACCATATTTTTCCCTTTATTTCTGCACATTTCCTCATGGCTACTTCTGCAAGATAATGCACCATGTCACACAGCTCATATCATCTCAAAGATATTTCCTCAGCATAACAATAGATTCACTGCAGTCCAATAACCTCAACCACTTCCAGATCTCAAGTTAATAGAGCATCTTTGTGGTGTAGTGGTAACGGAAAGTCAATTCATCATGTCAGAATGGATAAAAATCTCAGAGGAATGCTTCAGTAGCATAGTTTAATAGATGTCGCAAAAATTAGAGTACTTCTGAAGGGAAAAGAGAGGTCCAATCTTGAACTGGCCAAAAGCACACCTAAAAAAGTTGCTAAATAACTTCATTTAATATGCTTGGAAAATTCAATTTAGGCACCTGACATGAAGAGGCTTCTTCAGTTCCAACTAATGCTGAGAAACACTAAGATAAATATACTATAGGCATACGCCCACAGTACACCTACAGTAGCTGTACACTTACGGTATATGTAGTTGTAAACTTAAAATACTTACACCAACAGTATATTCATTCCGGTGTTCCTCAGCAACTGAATTTTCCAAGCTTGAACATGACCTGGATGACTGAGAACCTTCACAGATATGTTCATTTATTACGCGCATAACAAAATCAGACACTGGTGTCATTTGTGATATGAAAATATATACAGTTTAACCAAAAGTAGACAAATATCTTTGCGGAAAAAATCTAAGTTTGCAGCAATTCTAGAAATCCTTATAAAGACATTTGTCAAATGAATGCAAAAAAGAAGATATATACTTTCAGAAACAAATGGTGAGGGGCTGCATGGCATTTTGGATGGTACTGGCTGTTCAACATACCACAAGACAGATTAACTTTCCTCTGAAGAAATTACTGAAGCATGAAGTACTAAAACACCATATGCATGGTAAAACATGGTATTGGACAAATTATGCTGTGGGTTAAGTGTTTTCCTCACAGTGGGGCCTTTTCCATCTGAAGAACTGTGGTTCTTGAACCGGTTCGGTGCCCGTGCCTCAGAACCTCAGTGTCTGGTTCTGTGCCGGCACAGTTTTCGATCAGTTGCGGAAGCTAGTTGAGCGTCATCGTCGCTGGGTGTTGCTAAATGCGGAAGTAACGCTAGATGGCGCGAAGCCGGGGGTGTGTTTTGTCTTCCACCAAAGAAGAGGAGCAGCAACACGGAAGCA
>JAUZNJ010094456.1:0-22021 GCA_034780135.1 Jordanella pulchra
TTCAGTTCTCTTTACGGTTTGACGATGTAAAGACCCCCCCCCCCCCCACAAAAAAAAAAAAACAAAGAAAAAGAAAACGCCTACAAACACAAAAAACATATGAGAAAGAAAACTATTGAAAACACTGTTGTTAGGACCCGTGGTCTCTTATTTTGATTTGTAAAATAAAAACACTACAAACTACATTGCAGTTTACTGATAACATTTATTATCCCGTTACAGAACATGATAGCCACAATCTGTTCTACATTTCGTTAGGAAAACATTTCTCAGACAGTGTCAGGAATATCTCTTCCATGAAGAAGGAAACTTTGCATTCATCTTCATGTGTGAGGATGTAAATTATAATGAAATGAACAATAACAACCGATGGTACACTTAGACACTATGACATGCTCCATGTTTCATTAGTCCAAACCTTTCTTGACTTAGGTACTAATTGTATGTTTCATTAAAACCTGCAGGCACATGGAGAGAACACTGGAGCGCCTCTTGCAGATCCAGGCAGCCATGGAGGAGCTGGCAGGGGCCCTGGAGCAGGCAGAGGGTGTGAGAGATGCCTGGGAGCCTGTTGGTGACCTCTTTATAGATTCTCTGCAGGACCACATTGATGCTACCAAGGTGGACTCACACTGGAAACTGCAACACAAAGCACAAATTCTTGTAATCCTCAGACTATTCAATGTAACTAACCTAATGCAAATCTGTTTGGCCTTTTGCCTTTCTTATTGCGCCTAAATCGACCATATCATAAAGGTTTTATAAGTTACAGATCTTGAAAAAAAAACATTTTTTTTAACAAGTTTTGTCTAATAAAAGCTGCACCGATTTTTTCCCCACATCAGGACTACAAAATTTGTATCAACCAATGCAGCTTCAAAATGCTTGTTGCCTGCATAAATATTCCTGTTATAGCAGCTATGATCTGACAGACAATGACAAATACGTGCCGTTTTAAAATGATGTTGCAAGCGGCACGGGTTATGATCCTTCTCCGAACAGAGGTTGTTAAACAAATGACAGGTCATTGGTTTAGTCATTATTGAGTGCCGAGTGCCGCTGCCGCCTATAATTGCGTGGCACTGTTCATTATAACTGAGGACCCTTCACAAAAATCGTGTCACTGTTTGGACTCCTGTCACAGCCAGCACATGTTCGGGCACAGTCTTCGGGGAAGGCTTGTCAGCTTGCCCATCTGCACGTCTCAGCTCTCTTTTCCTCACACTTACATCTGCAGATGCACATATACGTGAACCAACTATAGGATGTAGAAATAACCCTAAGGTCGAGGTGATATCTTTGAATTACTCTTTTTGATTTCCTTAAAAATTGTTTTATAACTTACAGAAATGCCTGCAGATTTTATGGGTTTTTTACAGTCTACAGTCTACAAACCAGCATTCTCTTTATATTTAATGGTATTGTACTTAACATTTCACCATCTTCAGAGGATTAATGTGTAGGAATAAAGAGCTGTGTTTTTTTCTGTGCTCTAAGTTTAACTGGTATACAGTAAAATATAAACAGATAAGTTCATAAATTGCCTGTTATGTTGATTTTCATTACTTTTGTAAGTTGTATTCTGCTTTCTTTTTAAGCCCAAAGGTTTTACCTCCTTATTTACTACCCGTATCGGCAAATACTAGGGGTAGTCGGTATCATTACGCATTCCTTTGCTTCGGTTTTCAGATGTAAGCACACTGTTGCTGTCAAAAAGTTTGTCTAACAGAGATTAAAGCTCACTGAGTTTAAAAAAAGATTTTCTTTGATCAGTCAACTGTAAGCTGAGTGGAGGAGTCTCCAAGTTTCTGACATTTACATTAATAAATATTAAGGTTTCAGCTGCTTCTTTATTCAACATCTACTGCTCTCTTTCTCTGTCTCTGCCCTCCATTGGGCTCCTGCAGTTGTTTAAGGAGGAACTCTCGCAGGTGAAGGAGGGCATGAAGCAGGTCAATGAGTTAGCCCACCAGCTGGCAATCTCGGATGTCCATTTGTCTATGGAAAATGCACGTGCCCTGGAGCATCTCAATAGCAGATGGAAAGTGCTTCAGGTAGAGTTTATTGGCAGGTTTGTGTTTCCTGTTTGATGCTGCCAGCAGTATTTTTCCCTGAAGTCATCCAAGAATCCAAAGGTGTAAATCCCGGTGTACTAAACAAGGCTATAAAGGATACCATCCCCATTTGTAGAAAGTAAAAACCTTCCATGTCAATAAGTTACAACATTTGTTGTGGTCCTGTTGCTTTTATTTACTTTAAAATAAATTGGTGTCTGAATCTGTGTCTTTCGCCAAATTGTAACCTTGTGGGGGGAATTTGCAAAAGCAGTGCAATCTGCTTCATTTTTATCTCTGCCAAGGAGGTTATGTTTTCATCTGCATTTGTTTGTTTGTTTGTCTGTTTTCAAACAGAATACAGACAACCAAACAAACGAGCTGCTTGGCGGAGGTCTGTGCTCTCAGAGTGCTTTTCTATTTGCTTATGTTTTCCATGTGCTCTGTTTTATCATCCTACAAACTCAACATAGGATGCACATAAAGAGTCCATCATGTCCTAAAAAGGCAAACAGTTTGCACTTTGCATCATGCTGTTGGTGCCTCCCCTTCAACCAACAGGTGGAGAAGTGAACTGAAAATATTCCCCGCGTTGAATGATTACGATTGAACTGATAAACTATTACTCAAAAACCAATAACAACATCTGATGGTATAATGGAAATAAGTGCATCTGTTTGATCTATTTGTCAGAATTACTTTTGGATTTCAACAGACATTATGTTTTAAGCAATTTGCATGTCTTTTAAATTTGATAATAAATCTGAGACTCGGGTTTAGTCACTTGAATTGCACAGCAAGCCACAACTTTGAGTCATTTTTTTTCTATTTTTCACGTATCTTTAATACTTTATATGGCTGAGAGCTTCTCCTTTGGGGATCATCGATTGTGCTACATGATGGTAATATCAAGAGGCAGTTAAAAGCCAGCATGAACAGTCTTTTAAATCCAGCTTTGAAAGATGCCAGTAGAAATTTGTTTAAAAATTTTATTAAACCCCAAGATTATGCTTTGGTCCACCCTGCTGGGACAGCTAGAATACATGAGAGAAAATGTACTGATGCAGTGATATTTATTTATCATTTATAAATGTTTTATTTTTCAAATTCCTACAGTTTCGATATATTCTTGTTGACAATGTGAATCTACTAAAGAACAGTATATCAAAAAAATAGATCTTTAAACACCAAGCTGCAGCAAGATAACAGATAGAACTCATATAATCTCAGGTTCCCCCCAAACATGACACTCCATAGATCTAAAAAAAACAAAAATAAAATCTGATATTTGCAGTACATTTACACAATGAGGGCTTTCCTCCACTGAATATGAGGGACTTACCTTTAAAGCCTTTTAAACATTGACCTGAACTTCCCCTCCCTTCAGTGCTGAGCTGAATCTATGGATGCACTACCATGGCAAACTGTAGTGCTTTTCAAGCATCAGCTGCATCGACCATCAGTTAACTGTCTCTGCTCCTACCAGCACAATAAAACGCACTCAGCTTTCACCTGATGTTAAAACATCCTGTTCCCATTAGATAACCTTCATGACATCATATTTCAGTGTCTGAAATGTCAGCCAGCACATCTTTTTATCCACTCTCTGTCTCTCTTTTCGGAACATAATGATTTAGAGCCTCTCGAATAGTCCTTGGAAATTGATATCCACTACCCAGTTTACATCCTGACTTTGTTCTGCTTTCAAGTGGCATCTGTGGCTCAGAATTAGCCCCAAATCCTACAGTTATCTTAGAGAAAACAAAAGAACAGAGTCGCTGCATGTAGGATTTGTAAGCCTCCCCGTTAGATAGCGTGGCATGCTGTTGTTTTGTCTCTTTTTGTAGATTAAAAACAAATATGTGCCTAAATGTTACAATATTCTTTAAAAATTAGTTCTCATGTTTTGCTGTTGTTGCTCAGTCCTCTTTGGTTCAGACTCATCTCCCCACATGGATTATTAGACTTTTACAATAAGTCAAAAGGAAACTGCTTTCAAGATTCCTTCATGATGCTTCAACAGATCGTTGGAAACTCATTTGAGGCTGATGTTTGTAGATCTATAAAAAGAGAAAGCACTGTAACTCTAAATGCATTCGTGGTTCTTGTCCTTAAGATAAAAAGGAAGCTTTTTTTTATATATAGATTATTCCCTCTTTGTTTTTGTTCTGAATCAGCCTACCTCTGCCCATTAAGATGCAACACTCTGCATTCTTTCTCTCGCACATGAACCATTAGACATTTCATTGTTTTCAGTTGTCTCTTTATTGAAACACAGGATGCTTAATTTCAGTAACAGATTGAGCACTGTTTATTTTGGTTTTCTTGACTCCAAAAAAAATCCTTTTCCAGATTTTGATTTGCTAATATTATGTTCATTGGTAAATTAGTCATTTGTCTTCCTTATGGCAGCCCAAATTGTCGGTATAGCAAATAGATTGTAGAACACAGTAAAGTTGGCAGTAATGTCTCCCCGACACAGTGACAGTGTTCTCCATTAGTGTGAAACAATGTTAATCAAGACTCAGAGATTGTATTTTAGTTTGTTTTTTTTGTTTTTTTGGTGGAGTCTTAATGGAAGATGTTCACCACCAACACACATACTCCCATCTCAGTGAGTGGATTTATCTCCCATTGTTGGAGGAGGAATTTTAACATCCAGCTGACATGGATTTATGTGCCAAATCCAGAGCTTTTTTAAAAAAAATAACCAGGATTAGACAGGCTAAATCCCATTTGATGGGAAACCTACCAAATATAAAAGTGCTTTTTTTTTGTAGCGTAGAAAAGTCCAACTTAATTCTGTCATCTCAGTCTCCATGGTTTAATGCTTTGTGAACTCCTTTATTTTCTCTGATTTCATTATTTTCCTCATGCAGCTCCCCACCACATCCACTCTGCAGTTTTACTTCTTCATTTTCACTTGACAGACAATTTGCTAATCTCTGTCTTCATTTTCTACCTGCTGGTCCTTACATGCTTTCATGGTCTTCCAGGAGCTGGAGCGGCATAGAAAAAAAACCCCAAAACAACCCCCACCCACCCACACCCCCCCACACACACACACACTTAATTTACAATGAGAAGTTTACTAATGGAGGAGAAGCAGGTAGCCTGTGCCTCTGTTTGTTTTTCTTTTGTGGGAGCTTGTGATACGGAGTGACGAGCAGCAGGGTTCCCTTTGATTTAACTTTGTGTGTGTCTTTGTGTGTGTCCTCAGGGCTCCATAGAGGAGCGGCTGAAGCAGCTCCAGGATGCACACAGAGACTTTGGCCCCGGATCTCAGCACTTCCTCTCCAGTAAGAGTCCTCCTCTGCTATTTGAAGTTGGTGCCTTGTGTTGCAACAGTCTGTGCCATGCTGTGCCAAGGCACTACCTCAAAGAAGGAAGATGCTTGTATCGGTGTGTGTTTGTGTTTTGGGGTGGGGTAATACAATAAGGCTGTATTGAGGCTATAAGTCTGTGTGTGTGGAGGTGTGTGTGGGTGTGTGTGTGTGTGTGTGTGTGTGTGTGTGTGTGTGTGTGTGGGTTAGAGGTGGGGCAGGTGAGCTTTGTTCCTCTCGCACACGTGGCCCTAATTTGATCAGAGATCCACATTTATAAATTCTGTCTCGTCCTCTACGTGCTGTTCTGTTAAGGATGAGGAAAAGCAGTAGGGAGCTTGAAAATGTAATCTAAGTCAAATTGAAAATGAAGAAAATGAAGTGTAAAAGCTCTATATTGTAGGACTTTCTTATGTGAGTATATGAGGTGGTAATGATGTAAAGCTGAGTAGGTGCCACCAGACATGTGGCTGTTACTGATATTCGGGTAAGGTTTTAAAAAAATAGGTTGTGGTTGATATGGTTTTAGTTCTGGTGTATCTACAAATCATCATTTCACTTCTCAAACTGAAAGAAAGCTCCTAATTGACTTCTCTCAGCTTGCATGATGGCTTAAAGCAGGGGTGCCCAACTTCAGTCCTGGAGTGCAACTGTCCTGTTTCTTTCAGATGCATATTCTTTAAAAACACCTGAATCAAATAAGTGGCTCATCACCTGGCTTTTGCAGTGCTGAATGACATGCTGATGAGGGTATTCAACCATTTTATTCAGATGTGTTCAGCAGGGATTCATCTAAGAGTTGCAGCTTAGCAGTTTTTGGGAACCTGGACATGAGCTCACTATTTGTGATTGGTATAGTCACATTTTTGATTGATGCAAATGTAGAAACATGAAAGCAGCTGATTAAATCAGTGAGCTGGCTAGTACATTAAATCTGTACCTCTGATACAAACAGATGAACATTCAACTCACTGCTCTGTGGTCTGTGTCCTTATGTTTACCTGTACATCTAAATCATCATAGCAGAATGGAACAATTGTAATAGTATGAAAATATTTCTTGCTTCTAAAAGTAAATGAATAGTACTTGATACTAGATAATAGTATTAATACCATGAGGGGTATTTATATCTTTTTTTTGCCAAGAAAGTCTTATAAAATCTCTAGCATAGTGGCCATTGCTTTATTTGCATGTACATTTGGCTAATTTAAGCCCATAGATCCTCTCCAATATGTGTTTAGATCTACCTTGTACATAATCAGGTTGCTTTTTTTTTAAATTTTAACATAAAGTTATCTTTTTAAATATTCAGATCATTGACTGAATACAATACTTTGTGAGGACAGTCAGTTTCTGAGGGCTTTTAATAATTAATAATGTGATAGAGAAATTGTAAATGGCCTGAAGCCCTTCCTATTATAGGGAAATAGTTCTGACAGCCTGTGTTAAGTGCTAAGCTACAGAAACCCTTAAAATTTTCACCATAGTTTACGCTTTGGTCTGCTTTATTGTTTATTTTTTTGTGATAGACCAATACCAAAACACAAGTTCTGTAGTAGTAGGAAATGTTTAAACTGTCTCAAATAAAAAACATTTTTTTACTTTATTTTCTTTTTTCTTTTTACATGTTTGTTGTTTAAGGTTAACAGATCCTCAATTGGTCCTGCCTGATCAAACTTCCTCCGCAAGTTTGCTTGGCCCCTACCTTGTGTGGGACAAAATGCAAAGAGAGCTTTGTGAGACTTTATTTCAACAATGCAAATCTTCCATAAAGGCTAGACATAAGGGGTTTACATGATTCATGGCTGTCCTGTTGATAGATTATCCCAGATTATCTTTCAGAATGTAAGCACTAAATTTTCTAAGGCCCCTTTTTTTCACCAGCCACATCTAGACTGACTACTTTTGAATGTTGTTCAAGGTTCCCAAACTTTGTTTATATTTGGTTAATTTACAGCTTTTCTGACGCTATCTCAGCCCATCTATGATAAATCAAGATCTCCATATATGTTGTTCTTGTACTACATCATGTTTGGTGAATGTCATAAACGCATTAAGTCCTAAGTGATTAAATGCTACTTTCACCCCCCCCAAAAAAAACAATTATTGATCATGCCTGTAGATTCATCTAGAAATTTATTTGGATTCTAACATATAAATCTGTGGTTGAGAAATTATATATGGAGGAAGCTGAAGGACATTGTTATTATGTGGAGGAGGACTCAATGAGCCCATCATATTGAGAACATAGTGTACAGCAACGGCTGAGAGGAGAAAACCTCTGCTCTATTAATAAAAGTGAACTCTAGTATATAAAAGATACTGTAATACCAGTATCTTATAAGGATTCTAAGAAAATCGGTTTGTGGGTGGATAAAAATGAATTAAAAGTGTTGTATAAAAAGAAAAATATTATGTTTGGACAGTAAGAACTTTTGAGTTGTATGGATGTGAAGCTTATCCATTCTTTGGATGAACTAAGAGAACCCTGAATAAATAGTCACACTGAGTCAGATTTTCATCTTTTCAAATATTAACCCTTATTTTCTGGTATATTGCTAATAAAGTTGATCTGTTTATATTCTATTTTTGACTTAACAATGAGTGAATGAATAAGAGCTAAAGCTTCTAGTCCAGAGTCAATAACTATGTCTTATATTTTTAGAAAAGCATCAAATTTAAAGTCTTTTTTGCTTTTTATGCCTTGAAAAACTATATTGTAGACATTCTACCCAACTGTTTGGACTCATAAGGATTTGTGGATAAATGTAGCCTAGTTTAATCAGCAGAACAATGGAAATGTATCCCACCCTGCTTTATCACTTTATATCATGAAAGAACATCTTTGGTTTTTCAGACATAAGTATCTTTACCATTGAGCAGACTGATTCATGCATATTCTTTTTCTCTTTTCTTTTCATTACGTTACTAAATGTTGTGGCTCAGGTCCTGACAGTTTTATGTCTTAGTCTATAAATCATACTAAAGATCAAGGTTCCTCCATTATGGTCTTCAACGCCTGCTGTCCTGCACCTTTAAGACGTGTCTCTGCTTCCGCACCTGAATAAAATCATATGCAAAATTACACCTCAACATCCAATTAAATTCTCTGGAGTCCTGCTAATGACCTGATGTTTTGACTGAGGTATGTCGAAGCACATTGGACCTTGAGAACCAGAACTGAGGAACCGTGTCATAGATGCTAACCGTTTATTGATAGATTGTCATCACTTACTTTGACTGGACAACATGTTGGATAAATGTCACCTACGCAAACAATGATATAGTTCCATAAATCTTGCAATTTTGAACTATTTATGCTGTCCTACAAAGAGATCGTCATTGTTTTAATATAGAATTTGACTATGATGTAATATAAAACATCCTTCCTTGTTCCTTACATTTATTTGTATCCGACTCTGTTTATGCACTGCCTTTTATTTATTGAGACCCCAGGAGAAGTACCAGGCATTTTGTTCTACATGTGTGAGTTTAATATTCTAACACCCGATGATGTAATAGTCTATATTTTGATGTTCTTAATGCAAATGTGGGCTTTAGCATGGTGTGATTGTGCTCTATAAAAGCTTTAAAGGAGTCCATAGTCACTGACCCCCAGGCTGTGATCTATTCCTCAATGCTAAACAAGCCAAAACTCTGTGAAAACCTCCTCATACAATGAACATGTTTTTTTTTGGGCTTCACTGCGCCTGTTGTACAGGGGAGCAGCTCAGTTAGGAAAAGTCTGAATGGACACTGTGTCTGGACACACTGTCAGGCACACTGAACACAATGGCAATTCATGCATGAAGGGACCAATCTCAAATTGATTTTTTTCTCTCTCTCTTTGTGTTTGCACAGGTTCAGTGCAGATACCATGGGAGCGTGCCATCTCCCCAAACAAAGTGCCCTATTACATCAAGTAAGTGCAGCTTTGTGATGAGTGTTTGCATTGTTCAGATAAACTCACCTTTTTAATGGTGGGTTAAATGACTGGATGAGAGGTGGTTACCTAAATGAGTGACAATGCTTGCTTTTTCTGAATATATTATGCAATAGATTATCTCACATATACAGTTTGTAGTCAATGACCTTTTAGCATTGCTGAGTTTTCCAGCTTCTTTGGCAATTTCATTAAGATCAGTAGACAATTTATTACAGCAGTGTTCACCTAAAATGCACACATAAAAGCCCCAGTTAGTCTTGCAGTGTAGTGTTGCTGTTAGTTTAGATAAACAATATAAAAAAGCAGCTGTTCTTAATGCTGTTCTATTAGAAAGACACAAAAACTGAGCATTGGGATGCAACGCAAAACGATACTAAAACAGTGACTCGGTTTAAATAATCTTGTACAGAATTGGCATTCAAAGTTAACTGAACTGTAATATAACTAGAAAAGCACTCAGAGAGTGCAGATCTCCACCAATTATGCCCCCTATAGCTAAAACTCGCACATGATCTGGATCACTACCAAATATTAATGAATTGTTCTTTGGCATGAAGGGACTTTTGAAAAAAAGTTTCCCTAAAATCCTTTCATAAGTTTATAAATAAGGCAAAGCGTGTACCTGCAGCCTCTGGTGTTTGTTCTGCTCTCACCTTCTTCATTCACGAGGCATAGCTTACCTTTCCTGTGTTTTTGTCTTCAGTATAGTAGTTCTGGACTTTTTTGAGTCCGATGCTAAAGCTGTCAATACACACTGTTGCCACTCTTTGTATCTGTGAAGGTTGAAGATGATTTTTCTAGGTTATAGATCTCCTTCACTTTTCTCAAAAGGGGTGTGTTGAGGCTTAGTAATATTTCTGCCTTAATCTGATTAAGATGATGATTGCTGGAGATCGGCATCATCCCCCCTGCAACCACACAGCAAGAAGAGGGTATAAACACAAAATAATAAAGTGTAAAAGAAAGCACTGAAGAAATCTGTAAGTAGTAAGCAGTTATAGATATAATCACTAGTGAATGTATTGTAGCGTATAAAAGTTTCTGGAATTTTTGAAGTTCTTTTTGTAGGTCAAACATTCTCAGTTGAGTAGAAAAAAAAAAAGGATTAAGATTCGCGAAAAAAACTGCTGTGTCTCTGTGATCTCTGGCTAAGCACCAATTTATTCATCAATTCATCTGATCAATATTATGTTAACATGTTTTTTTTTTTAATAAATAATTCCCTTTATTTCAGTATATTTAGGTATTTCTTTGTTCCGAATGGTATATTTGCAGCTGAACAAACATTTCTAAGGTTTGTTTCTCTGTAGACTTGCTGTATTTATCTTATTAATCATCTGCAACACAACCTTGTGAGCCTTTGTTTAGCCTGCCCGTCAGTGCTTTATGGACTGTATTCCTATTCCGATGGGGATGGGAGATGTATAGCATCTGAGTAGCTCTCTACTCAGTAATCAATGAGCGCTTGTGCAGGTAGAATGATGATTGCAGCCCTAAGAGGCCCATGTTTTCTGGCAGACTTTCTGCTGTGGGGTTTTCTCATTTATTCTGCTGTTCTTGTCCTTTTATTGGATCCATTTTATGGATGATACATTTCCTGGATGTTTCCTTAGAGAAAACTGCAGGATCGTTTTTTTTGTTTTTTTTTCTTAAGATAGGTACGAGTTGAATCATGTTATGTTTAGGAGTGTTGCAGACACTCATGAATATGTGTTGTGACTTTAATACCTGAATATGAGTTCTTCTATTATGCTGGACTCCAGCCTTGGCATTTTTTCAGATTTTTATTCTCCTATTAATAGGTCCACTCCTATTTGTCTGTGCTACATGAAATGATTAGCTTTTGTTTCTTTCTCTTTCAGTCATCAGGCCCAGACAACATGCTGGGACCATCCAAAGATGACAGAGCTGTATCAAGCGCTGGGTGAGTGAAGGAACGAGACGCCCTGCTCAGTTGCCCATGACCCCAGTCGAACTGCAGAATCGACCCTAAATTTTGGCTTCTGCTGCAAAGGCCTTATCTCACAGCTCATTAAACGACCTGCATCTCAATCACCTCGGGGGCTACATTTCTTCTGTCATTAACCTACGAGGTCCAATTTGCCAGTGCTGTGATTGCTTCTTGCTTAGCCTCTAATTAATTGTGATTAAAGGACATGATGTGTTTCACGGTTAATCTCATCAGACATGGGGAGCTTGCAGAAATAAATACGCACGCTGCTACAGGCTTAACTGGACAGACGTGAACAAAAAACACATGGTTGGATAATGTTTCTCAAGTAACACTGTACAGACATCTGCATGTTTTGATAAACAAAGAGAGTGGATTTTGCATGTAATATTCTTGAGTTGCCAGGTGGAGAATCGTCCTGAATGATTTTTTTTCTTCTTCTCATTTTTTAAATCTCTCTTTATCTCTTCCAACAGCGGATCTGAACAACATCAAATTCTCTGCATACAGAACAGCTATGAAGCTTCGGCGGGTTCAGAAGGCTCTAAGACGTATGTTTGGTATTTTGTTGGAATATCCTCTGTCTGGCAGATTGCTCATTCTGTTATCCTGCAACAGCAGTAATTCACTGTGACACGCTCTCTGTGATGTAACGATTAGCTGTGGAAAATCTGTTTAGTCAGCTCTCAAAAGCATCATGGCATCCTAGATTCTGCTTGGAAACACTTTTAAAAAAATATCTTCTGTGATTGGCTTTAAAATGCTGTAATCAGGAGAAATGATAATCCCACTGGAGTTCCCAACTTGCCAGAATGCTTCTTTACTGTCATCACAAACCTGCATTGTGGTTAATTGGCTATTAATTGGTCCATTTGAGTTACAAAATGGAAGCTAATTAGTTTTAGCTGCTTGGCTGAAGCTTGATTGTTGGTCCCATCAGGGTTGATGCCTCTTTTTTGACCTGTTTTTCTCTCTCTAAAAGGACTCTAACTCTACCTAATCTAGAGTCAGAGCTTGACCAATTTTTACACTTTACACTTTTTCTGATTTTATTTCTATCCTATTTTTCTTGTCACTTTTGTTGTAACCTTCCTGCAACCTTCCCTCCTTTCTACAGCACTCTTTGCTGTAATAAACATCAGTTAGCATATAAAACCTTTTTTTCAGTCTCTTTCTGTTTCCAGCAGTTATCTTCCCCTCCTTGGGTTTAGGAGTCAATATCGTTACTGAATTTAATTGCTAGGCTGCCTTGATAACTCCAGTTTCCTCATTCTTCCCACCCATGCACACAGTGAATGGCTGAGCATAGCTGCATTGGAGCCCATCAAAAATAAATTTTTTTGGGTGATTCCCTTCCAACCCTGAGAATACTCCCCCTTATCTCCTCTCACTGTTTCGATTATCGTGCTATCCAATTATACCTGGCATCAACGGACACCCTTTTAGCTCCGCTTCCAGGGATGGCTCATCAAATTAGTTTAGAAGAGCTAAATCAAATTTGTGTCACTGCTCTTGAAACATATGGTGGGGGTTTAAGTAGCTAAACTGTTTGAATAAGAACTGCTGTTGCAGAGTAGAAAAGGATGCTGCTGCCACAGGTGCATGCTCACAAGTGATGTAGACTGATGCATGTGTTGACAGACATTTACAGGTGTGTTGCATTAACCTAACATGTTTGAATTATTTTAAAATAGTAACTGGAATACAAAAGACAACATAGGATTAACTATTTAACCTACAAGTGCCAGGTTTTCTGCAGGTTACTTTAAATATATTTATCTTTGTTTTTAAATGGAAAACTTGTCACATACACAGGTTGCCTCTGTTGTTTGAAACGATTATTGTCAGTAGTTATGGTCAACAATATTCTTGAATCCCTTTTAAAACAAACTAAAGTCTTTTCTAAGGTACATAATTATATTGTGCTAATATCAAGGCTAGTGTCTGAGTCATTGGCTGGTTATCCTAATAAATCATATGACACAAAGGTCCCCTCCTTGGTAAATACAACTTCTCCCCTGCAGGCAGAAGCTTCCTTTCAGTATTTTTCCGTGAAGCTGTCTAAGAATGTATTTTTTTCTCAAACATACTGGATATGCACTAGGCATCACTTTCTTAAAGAGCTTTTACTTTGTTAATCAGTATCCAAAACACAAGATTTACTATTTGCATAGTGACTCAGTCCATTATCTGTGGGAAGCATATATCTAAGGATCCAAAGAGGCTTTGTGAAAAACTTGACTCAACAGCCTGGATGGACGTGAAAGCGTCTTTTTCCTGTTCTTCTGTGACCATGCTGGAGTTGGAAGCTAAACAGGGCACATGTTTCTGAGACTTTTCATATGTCCTGTATTTTTTACCTTTCCTACCTTAGATTCAAATGGTTGGGGACCAAAAATGGCAGTTATGCACCAGCTCTATCCACACTGATGTTAGGAAGTGTAGTTGCCATCTCAGTGGTCTGCAGCATGGGTGTCTGGATGACTGAAAGTGCTGATGGTGTACAGTACTATTCTTTCCTTTTTTTAGCAGAAGACAATGTGTTTCTCTGATTGCATGGTATTACAGCATAAAGCTGAGTTGATGCTTATGTCATTATTAAAGGTCCTATTTTATGCTAAATTCACATTATAACAACTTAAAATAGTCATTTGTGTCCTGGACCCTGTGTGTGAGATTCACAATAAAAAAAACCTTTCACCTCTATAATTACCTCTCTCTACCTCTTAGTACTGTGTGCTTATAATGGTCTCTTTGAAAAGTATTTTTCTTATGATGTCATAGGGGAAATAGGCTGTCCATAGTGGTCTGCAGCCCATCAGTCAAGCTATGGCATTCATGTAATGTATTATTCGGTGCTCCTAGCAGCTGCCTTTATGAACTTTGACTGGTTGTCTGACGGGTTTTAGGGGCACGGCCTTCGGTAGGTTGGGGGCGTGAAAGCCAAAACAGCTCATTTAGAAGAGAATAAAAATGAGGAGTTCTCTGGTACATGCTGTTTGCCTAATATGAGACGAACCGTCATGCACATTATTATTATCATTTTTAAATGTAGCATAAACCGTTAAGGTTTGCAACTTAACATTTGTCTTGCCATGCAGGGGCAGGTATCGGTGTTTGAAAACGAGCCCCCTCTTCCTGTTACATAGTTATGTTGCATCTTTGATGCCTCTCTTCAAATCTGTTCTGGCAACACTGTACTGTCATGCATCACCTGACTTCAAGGCTATGTTTTAGGCCCTCAATAGAACCTGTACTTAATATTGATAAAAATGCATATTTCTTTTATGGTAACACTGTCAATGAAACATGTTACACAAAAGAGCACTGTTGATCTTGCAGTCATTGATATGCTCATCTCTATATATAGATCAGTGGGTACAGTGGAAATACTCTAGGAGCTGCCCATAGACTCTGCCAACAACAGTCAAACCACCTGAGTCCTTGTTTCTCAGCGGATCAAAGGTTGATATCCTGGGGTTACAAACTGGCAGATATGTTTAGACTCACCCAGGGGGGATGAAGATGATTGCTCTATACATGGGAAAATGAAATGTTTCCTCTGGTTGTGCTTTCAAGATGTCAAAGGAATTTAAGAAGGACTTTAGGATTAGCTTGGCTGAAATCATCTGCTGCTAGGGACACACCATTTTTCCTAAAAAGTGGATAATAAAATATGTTATCTCAAGATTGGCTGGCTCTTTTTGTTTTTGCTTTTTTATCCCCAACCCTTAATTCACTCTAAACTGTACCCCCATTCTTCCAGTCACAGTAAACTGAGCCATCAACCAATTTATGTGACCAGATACACCCGGGAGGCTGAGCAGCTCCTGATACATTTCAGATATTTATCAGCTAATTAAGGTTTTGAACTTTGGGTCTCTTGTCATTAAACCTTACTGTAGGTTTTATACTTTCCAAAGTAGAAATTAAAATTGTCCACAATAGTTTGCTGCATTTTTATTTTACCTTATAAATAGTTAATGAATAGATTCTATAGTAATTGATAGTACTGTTAATTTTTGACAGTTTCTTAATAGCTAGTTTTTCTTATGGTCATTTACATACATTTTAATCCTAAGAAATATGCAGGAGTCTAATTTCTTTAGTATATAAAAAGAGGTTCGCCCAATGGAAATGCCAAGAATACATCTTTTAAATAGATTTGAACATATTATGACACAGATTTCTTCATGAATATTATTCAACTTAGTCAATTTATATCTGTATTTGAAATGAAAGTTTCTGTGTTTTATCCAGTGGATTTGGTGGCACTGAGCAGCCTGGTGGACGTATTTCGGGAGCAGGAGCTGCAGCAGGGGGAGCACGTGATGGATGTTGTTGAGGTGATTCATGGCCTGACTGCCATCTATGAGAGGCTGGAGGAGCAGAGGTCCATTCTGGTCAACATTCCTCTCTGCGTTGATATGTGCCTCAACTGGCTGCTCAATGTTTATGACAGGTGGGTATAACTCCTTCTGTTGAGGTAAAGGTGAGGTGTTGAATAGTAGTTCCTGTTTGGGTTCTAGCTTGGTAAATGGTTTCCACGTTCAGACAATGCAGCTTCTTTATAGATTCACTATATCCCACCTTTTAAATTTATCTTGTTACAGCAGGTCTTATTAACACTCAAGTGGGGTGCGAGTAGTTAGAAAATCAAAGAAGAACAAGGTAAATACCTAAAACAAGTAGGAATATTTAAATATCTGTAACATATTTACAATAAATAGTGGAGGCGAGTATGGTAAAGCTAAGATGATTAAAAGTATTTGCTATACAGATGTTATTGCACAGGGTATTGCATAGTAAACGTGAATAGTCTGGGTGAATAGTCTGAGGGGATGTAGAACCTGCAATAGTGCTCCTCTATGTCCTAAGGTTGTCTCAGTCGGCCACTGAAGGAGCTGCTCAACTCCTCTACAGTTTGGTGCAACAGATTAGGTGAAACACTAGTAGGAGCATCACAATGAACTTCATGTTATCAAAATATTTGTTTGCTTGGACTCGTAGTGCAGATGGATAAAAGCCCCTCTCCAGTAATTTCTCTGAATTTTATTTGTGCTGAGGATTTTTTGCACTCTTCCCCTGACTGATGCTTTTAGACAATGAGATCTTTTCGGTCCTTTACAGTCTGTTTGTAAACCACTACCTTGATACTGTTGGTGTTTCTTGAATTGTTAGGCTGATGCCCATCTGCAGCTATCATTGGGTGACAGACTGGGTAGACATTGGTCAGGGCACCAATCAATCACAGTCCATCACAGGGCAGAACATAGACACGCAGCCATAAATGCACTTACACTAAAGGTTAGCTTAAAGACACCGTTTGACTTTATACTTGACTTTTTACTCTTTGGGAAAGTCCATAGTACTTAAAGAGAACTTGTGCATGCAAGGGGGACGTGTAAAACATGAAGGAAAACCCCTGACCAGTCAATAGAGCTTCTGAAAGTTGTTTCAGTTTAATAAGATTCCTTAAAAGTGATTGTAGATGAGAAGTCATGAAGCTTAAATCCCGAAATAAGAGGGTATTTTGACAAATTGTTAATTTAAAGGCTTTACACAATCAGCAACCATTGCAGCAATAGATCAGCCCTCTTTGTATTTTCCACCTACATATTTGTTTGTTTTTAGTTGGACTGTAAATACCATTAGTTAAAAAGTTATAAAACAATACATCATGATTTTACAAAAGCCTGTCCTCTCAATAGCTTTGTGCATCATTTTTATATCTACTAGTTGCATTTAAGAGATGATAAACACTGTTGTGAAAAATGTGTTTAATTATTCCAGCAGTAATTTTCAAGTGCTATTAATTACGTTTTTGCCCTTTTTCTTAGTTAATATTTTTATATGATTACATTTCTTTGATATTCTTAGTTTAAACCTAAATTAACTTTAGGCTCAGATTTGAATCTATACCATAACACAGATCATGCTTAGCTTTTGATTTTCAGACCAAGTGTTCCAAACATGAAATACAAAAAAGTGACATAATCATCATTATATTCAACATGCCTTCAGTCTGTCTGATATTCTTTTTCTTCATCTGGTTTTTAAACCATTTCAAAAAGTGTGCATGTCTAAAATGCTTTGTTTCCCTACCTGTACAACAGTCAGTCAAACATGAGTTGATATGACAATGCATTATACTTGCTGCCCAGTGACAAATCACTGCATCTTCTTCACATAGAACTAATAACCTAACTATAGAGCAACCAACCCATCATCAGCATGAAATTAGGGTTTGTTTTACAGGAACTTTTAACATCACTGCTTAACTTTTGAAAACCCAAGCTTTCTTCCCTATCTGTTAAATTAATCCAATTGTTTTATCTGCTTTAATATACACCATATTTCCTAATTTTACCAAATATGGTGAACTCCATTTCAGAAGACACTAAATATAGTCATGAGAAAAACAATCTAAATTTATTCATTCAAATTAATTAATTTTGTAAGGTTAAAGTTATATTTTCTATCTTGAACAAGAAGAAGAGCAAACAAGGCTTCTCTGAATAGCACAAAAAATGTTTAACAAATTTGAGCAGCATGATTGTGAGATTGGCCAGCCTGCATTAAATATCTTGTATTGGTGAAATCGTGACACTTTGCATAGACATTACTAAAACTCTCCGTTATGTTGGTGCTGTCTTATGTGATCATTTACAAAAGCTGCGTCATTGTAGATGCAGGAAAACATTGGAGATGGACAAGAGCTTTTATCTGAGTTTTTTTACAGACTTTTAGATAAAGTGCGACCAGCTAAAGCTGCAGTAACAGTTTTAAGCCAGAGGGTCAGACACCCCTACTAAGAAACAAGTGAAGCAAATCCTCTTTGACACCAGTACTCACCCAGCTTTGTTCCCTGTTTGTTCCACCTCCAGCAAAAGCCCCACAGCACAAAGACTGAAACCTAAGAATTCCTCAGCGTGAGCTGTATATCTGGTCTGCAGCTTTTAACCACTCGCTGCCAGCGAGAAACAATCAGAGACTTCACGTCTGAATTAATATCAGTAATTGCCTTTTGTTCTAAATAGCGGCAGGGGATGTGAATAAGACGTGAGTTTATGTTTGAAAGTCAATGAGATAGGATCTGTTAGATGCATTTTCATATATGTTTAGGAGTGTATTTATTCTGGAGCCATGTCAGGAAGTGCTGGAGAAATCTGTCCCCTGAGGAGCAACACTGAGATGCATGTTAAAGACGGCATGAGGTGCACAGCAGAAAGTGTGGTGAAAGATACTGACATGTGGCTGTCACAATGTGTTCAGTGTCTCCTCTGGGTTTTATCTGCTCCTGAATCTAGCAGAGAAAAAAAAACAACAATTTACTTCTTGATGTGTTTCCATCTTATATCTTTTTTTTAATCTGTCTGTTTTTAGAAACTTGCTATCATACTTGGAAATCTCTTCCCATTCCAGACACCATTCAATTCTAGAAATGAAATCCTGACTGACCTGATGTACTCTTATGAATCGCAGAGTAGTATAATCCAGGTCCAGAAAGTAAAAGGCCTGTACAGAGATCTTTCCAACCATTTCCATTTCAAGCTCCACAATGTAGACTTATCACCTGAGGGGCTAATCACCTGGTTAAGTTAACAGGACGAAGGAAAACAAGGCAGGGTTTTTACTTTCTGGACCTGGATTATACAACTCTGATGTTTTTTATTTGTAATGTGATATTTGATATATTAATTTGATTTGCATAAGTTTTGTTAATGCTCCTCAGACCTGTAATAAAACCTTGGAGGCTGTTTGACAGCAGAGGTAGAAACAGTGACCTGGCTGCCTCTAAAATGTAGTCTTTCTCTATTGGCTTAAAAAATAGAATAGCTCGTAAGAAAATTGTCTGTTTTATTTGAAGTGTAGAGAGTGCGTTATGAAGGTGTTCATGCTCCTTGAAAATTTCTTCTTTTATTTCTTAGTATAGCCACAAAACTCAATGGATTTATTTGGATTTTATGTGAGAGACAAACACAAAGTAGTGCAAAGTTCATGTACTTTAGTGGTAGATTTCTACACACAATTAAAACTTTTGAAAAAATGTGACGCCGATAAACTGAGTCTCCCTAAATCAGTACTTTGTAGAATTCATCACTTTGCAAGTAGAGCTCTGTTTAAAGGCATGTTTCTTTCACAGCTTTGCACATATAGGCACCACAGTCCTTTCTTCTTTGCCAAAGAAGAGGTTGAGAAGTTGGTCATCTTTTGGTCATCAATTATATTCACAGTAGGTCTAGACTTTGACTAGGTGATTCTTATAGATTTATATTCTCTGATGTAAATCATTACCTTAGCACCATGTTTTGTCCTGCTGGACCAATAGAAGAGAATATTATTACCCTTCTAAGATGTTTGGTTCCTCCATGCTTCCTCATCTCAGCATACAGACAGACAGACAGTATTTCAAATCATCCTACTTGGATACACATATTATTTAATCTGACTGTGTTTTATTGTGTTAGCTTGTTGCATATACGGTAATACCCCAAAAATATATTTGGTTTGAGGTTTGAGGCAAAATGGTGGAGAAGTTTGAGAGGGAGTGCCTTTAGAATGATTTTGTATATATGTATTTTTAACTAGCATATGAGATTTTGTTGCTCTTCTGGGCATAGAACTCTTGGACAACACTTTACAAATTCCCTGAAGGGCCTTTACTTACTCTGAATGTGCTCTAATGCAATTTCACACTACTCCACTGACCTGTATTGTGCTGCTGCGACCCGTGTAATTCTTCCCAGCAGGGCTCTGTATTATTACGATCCACTACGCAGTGATTCAAGATTTTTCACCTTTTAAAAAACTGTAATCTTGGGGGATTTTATTTTTTACCTCTTTGCTTTCCTTCCCTGTAGTGCTCGAAACGGCAAAATGCGAGTTCTTAGCTTCAAGATGGGACTGGTGAGCTTGTGCAACGCAGACGTCCAGGAGAAGTACAAATGTAAGTGTGATGCCTGTTTGAGTTGGTAAGTGCATGATATTGACTGAAACATGCGATCCAAAATAAAACAGTAACAAATGGCCAGTACTGGAAGACACCCACTTAGTGTAATGAGAATGTTTATGCTGCCATAATAAAAAAAACTTTCTTTACTTGTACAAGGTGCATTGTTAGTGAAGGAGTTCATAAACTAGGAAATTTTAATGGTACAGTCGTGCAACATAAAACAGATAATGAAGATATAATGAAACATATAACATATAATATAGGATAAATGAAATAATAAAAACATCTAAACACTGTGGCTATAAGGCATGCAATAAAAAAGACTAATATATACACTAAGATAAAAATATGGAAGTAACAAAGAGCAGCATGAGGTGTATTTACAATGTACATTAGCAGCAGAGTGGGCAGAAGGAGAAGAAGAAAGCTAAACTTGAAAAACCATAAACAGTCAATATCCTACCAGTGCAACATAACTCTTGTTAACATTTGTGGTGCAAATACTTTGTATTAATATGCATATTTATTAGATGTATATGCATTGTGAAATAAAGTGAAATGGAAACAACCTAATTATCTTTCAATTTTGTGTAATTTTTATTCTTATTACATTTTTATTTAATTTTTACTTTTACTTCTCTCATTTCGGAAAGCATATTTATAAAGAACAAAGACAGATGGTTTGACATTTTAAATGTTTTGCTTTTGCTGTTAAGTTTTAGAGCTTTGTTGAAAGTCTGAACTTCACCTTTAATATCCAACCTTGTTTGTGGACAAATAATGTTTTGTTATTGATGTAGCTGTGGACTGAGGTATGTTTTTAACTGTTCTGTTGTTACTTCAGTTTATGAGTCACTTTAGGAGCTCTCCACATTCATTATAAGCCCTGCTAATAATGCTTAAAAAAACCCTAAAACAAATTAATCTTTCATTAGTGTAGCATAATCACTCAATGAAAACTTCAAATTAAGCCTTTTATTATAGTAAACATTTATTCAGTGGGGAGAGAAATAAAAGATTTAGAAATACTGTAGGGTTTTTTTTTAAGTATTAATAGTTGGCACCTCTGCTTATTTTTGTAAATGCCTTCTTTGTTAGTCTTGTCTTCACATTAAACAGTAAACAAATTAGGGATTCACAGAGAAGAATATTTAATCTCAAATCAAATTTTAAACATTTGATCTTAAATCTATGCACAATACTATTGAGGAATAAAAAGGCCACCAGAAATGGTTTTTATTTTTGTCTTTGATTAAGCCAATGAGGAATTGGGTCATTATCTTACCGAACAAATGGTTTATTTTCTATGAAGCTGTAGCTAAGTTCTCAGATCCTTTAAGCCTGCAGCATCCCTGCTCCTGCTATACCTAACAGTGTTCATTACATTTTATTGTTTCACAGACACCTGGCATGTTTGTTGCTTAAAAGTTTAATCTTGTCTAATCTGACAAAAGCACACAGTTCTAGTTAAAGTCCAGAAGAATTTAATAAACTTTACATAAGCTGACGTTAGGGATGGGAATTGATAAGATTTTCACGATTCCGATTCCCCCATTGATTCTTTGAAATGATTCGATTCCTTATCGATTCTCTTATCGATTCCAATTCGGGGGAAAAAGAAGAACAAACAGTTTGATGATGAGCATCAAATTTGTTAACTTAACTATGACCTTACAAACTCAACAAGGTCAAGCTGTCCACAGCAAATGTGCAACTTTTTAAATAAAAAATGAATATAAGAACAAACTTAAATACACCAGATGGGTTGTTTAGAATAAAAGAAAATGTCTC
>JAUZNJ010094467.1:0-22020 GCA_034780135.1 Jordanella pulchra
TATATATATATACCTGCAGTCAAGCTAGAAATGTCTTTACTTTCACCTATGAAATTAAGACTGATACATAGAGATACTTTCCTTTATAGGAATAAGTACATGAGGATGTTCACAACTAACTTATGTAAGGATGTTAGAAAAAAATACAGCTTTTTAGTGAAGCTTTAATTTGAGGTAAGTAATACCAGACTGCTATTAAAATCGCATGTTTGAGGTCATAAATGAAAAAATGATGTATGCCATTTATAAGAACATGGCATTTAAATTCCTTAATAAGCAGTCTATATATAACCAGTGCCTATAAATGTATAAGGGTTTGTTTACAGGTTTAGCATTTACAACCGCATATTAAAAAGTTGACAAAATATTACAAATATCCCCATCTAAAATAGCCAAGTGCGCTCTAAAATATTGGAGAAAACAAAATGAAAAACATTCACATAATTTTATCAGTGATTATATAGTAGAACATTTTATCTTATCTTTATTTTCATCTTTTTTTGTGTGTGTTGTTTAAGTCTCTATGCTTCCATCTGACTATTTCCTTTGCTGCTAACAAAGACAAAAAAAAGGATAATTCTATATTCAATTTGAGTGGTTTAAAAACTTATTGTCTTACCTTTCAAAGCCAATCTGCCGTATGGAACTCTCCCATGAAGAACCTAGGACAAATAATATGAAATAATTCAATGCAAATATATTATTTCCAATGCAAAATACAACTGCAACAATAGTTAGTTTAGAGACACGTACAAATGACAGATGAATTTTCAAAAACAAAGAAGTACATCAGAATCAGCATCCAGAGTGCAAAGCAGAGGGTACTGTCTGAACATGTAACACGTGTTGTATTGTATTGTATGTGTGGAACCTTGAAGGAACCATGTGGTCAGCAGCAGCCGCATCAACAGCAGACCACATGGCTTCTAATCCTGGAACCTTAGCACCAGCTAAGCATTAACACCAAAGCCTACCTTTAACGCCGTTGCTGCTTCTATCCATAACAAATAACTTCATTCTACGTTATTGAACGTGAAAATTAATTTAATCTACTCCAATAGCCTCCATGATAATCACAGCATAATCCACCCAAAACCTTTAGATGTGGAACAAGAGAGTAGAATCATAGATGTGCAGCAATCAGATATGCAGTAACTGTGTGATTTGAGAATATCATCAAAATCTCAGAGAAATGTTTCCGATACCTCACTGTATCTATGCTGCAAGTCATTAAGGGAGTTCCGACACAAGAAAGGGCCTTTATGCAGCATTTATGCTCGACACTTCTTTCACATATCCAAGGTGTTCAGTTTATTGCTGAGGTTTGGATTTTTGTTGCTTCTGTTCACAGGCATAGGAACCATCATCTCATGCGGTGACTTGTATTACACCTGAATGCATTGTTGGTTCGGTGGATGAATTATTAGGTGCTTAACTTTACCGAAGTGAGGTTTTAGGTTTACAATGTGTAGAGGGGACATTTCAGATGTTAAATCGTCTTTAAAAGACGTCACAGACAAAGCACTTCATCTCGCGGAGTTTATCTGCTGTTATACAGAAGTGGAAGTTAAAGCTACTTTTTTTAGGGGGTGATTGTAAAGTTAACAACTGTGAAAGAAGTCCACTCTTAGAGGGGATGGAAAAAGTTCATCTCGGCTCGCTCGATATCTTCCAAGAGTTGAAACAATACAGATAACAGCTTAGTTTGCAAGATCCTGATAAGACACAGAGAGCAGCAGGACGTAACAAAGATTTAAACACAAAAAGGAGTGTTTTTTTAAAGACATATATTGTGCACTTTTGTCCAGTCAAAGCACACTGCTGCACCACTTTATTGTAAAGGTCACCGGTGTTATGCAGAGAAACGCATGCCTGCCGAGAATTGTATCCCTTGCCGCGGAAGCGCGCATCCCTCTAAACTCGCATATTGATGAGAAAACGGACTGAAATATAACCGAAGAGGAAACCTTTTAAGACATTCGTAACATTATCCCTCTAAACTCTCCATGTCTTCAATTTAGCTGAGGATGCATTTTTTGGCATAGTTTGCCAATATATGCAGGCCCTATATATTTCCCCTAAATATTATTCTGTTGAAATAAAACTTACACCAGTAGTTTATAGAACAAGAGTGAATATGTAGATAAAGTTATTTAACTTGTAATTGTGTATTTCTCCGTGTTAGCAGAGGAACACTAAACACTATGGTTGATAAAGTTCAAGTCTAGGGTCAGATCATAATCTTAAGAATGTGTATATTCCTATGCTGTTGATTGGGATACCAATTCTGGAAATATGGGATGAAATAAAATGCCTGATGTTAGAAAAACACTGTTTATCAAGGGTAGTACAACATAGAGAAATTATAAATTATATGTTATATAAAAATATAAAGAAATAGAAAGTAATAACTGTCTCACAAGCACAAGAGTTTCTGGATACAAAATCAAAAACAAAGATGTAAAAGCAAAGAATCATTACTGTTCATTGTAAGTTTTCTGCAAGTTTTAAGGAGTAAAGCAAAGAATAATGGATTTTAATATATGGTACAGACAATAATACACAAGAATTGAAAGGATTTATAGTGTTAAATTTTAAAATATCCACTTCAGATCCTTCTAATAACCATGATAACTGCACATAAAAACTAAGGTAAATGAAACGGAAATATTATGCACATATATTATGTAATATGTAATATTAACAATTTCATTGGCTTGTTTTTATACCATATAAAGTTAACAACAATATGTTAACAACAAGGTTTCTGTAGGCAGAGGTTTTAAATTCCCACGTTTTATTAATATTTTATGTGTATAGACTTTTTATGAGAAATCCATTTTTACATTTTGGTTTCATTTATGTTAATTAATTGAAAACATGGGTAAAATATATTATGTTTTGTGTTATTGTAAAAGAAATCTTTCACATGCTTTTCCTTTATTTTGTTTGTGCTTAATATGTGTTAAACTGCAGCATCTTTGACTTCCTTGGGGATAAGCTTAAAAGAAGATGTAGGTGACTCATTTTAGCTTAATTTAAAGTCATAATAAAAATAAAGAACAAAGATTTTACGTATTCTTTCTGTTTATCTTTTTGCGATGTACCTTGTTTCTCAAAACAAAGTTCCATTTAGGAATCATTGTACTCTAATGATTAAAAGAAAATATGGAAAAAAATCTGTCGTGTATAGTATTTGTTACCTTATATTAGCTTACATAGGGTGTCCATATATGATTTGGTAAAATAAAAAATAAAAAAAAAGAAAGAGGTCTGTTTAAACATTCATGTAAAGCTTCTGTTTACTTAAGGAAACTGATAATTAAATTATGCCTTTTATGTTTGGTAAAAAAAACAACATGTAAATAAAAGGTATGATCTTATTTAACAAACTTGAAAATCTCTGTAATTTAATAAAGCATAGAACAAATGATATTTTGTATTAGAAACTTATGTGTAACAATAATAACTCGCTTTTCGAGTCATACAGGATTAATAAATGAAAATTCTTATACAATATTGAGGAAAGTAATTATTTCTTTTCTAAGTAATAAAAATAAATAAGTAAGTCAATAAATCAAGTTCTTTAAAAGCAAAAATATACTTTTATAAGCAGAATAATCTGTTGCTTTGACAGTTTGGCTTAGATATCACTAAAATTTAATTAACATGAAATACAAACCTGAACAAAGTTCAAGGAATAATTATTGATATCCACAGGTTTGCCATAAAAAGCAGTATGGTGAAAAAAATATTGAAACAAATCACTTTACCAGCTGAAATAAAGCTTCAAGAAAAATAATGTAAAATAAAGATTTTACTACTTATATTTGGACATTTATACGTGAAGTTTGTTGAGGGTTTCACAGAATATAAATTCTTGGACATTTTAGCATTAAACTAATATGTTTTTAGCTAGCTATGCTAACAAGGTTTGCAAGTGGGTTATTTTGTCACTATAGGGTTTAGATTTTACCTGCTACATTATGAACAAAAAATAGATTACAGCTGCCCAGAGCTTTTTTTTTTTATCTTCTCCTTCTCTACTCCTGTCTTCCTCCTTGTCTGTCTCTGTGTTTCTCTGCACCGCTGTGACTGACAGCTACACAAATGTAGGAGTCACTTGAGCTCTTTTATTAGCCTGAAGTTTGGAAAGTTCAGCATCAAAGCCAGAAACCAACAACCTGTGATAAAATATCCCAGTTAGGTTACTTGTGTTACTAAAAACAACCATCAGCATCTTCAATGCATACTTATTTAATATTAGAACACCATGTGTTTGTTGACATGACTCAATGCATAGCAATGGCTCCTGGCTGCACACCTCATTAGCTATAGCTGCTAACAAGAGACAGAGGATTAGTTATCATGATTACTGGAGTACAAAATAAGGTTGACAGGCACAAACATACAAACAGACAGAAGAAACACATTAATAAAATCAAAAAGCCATTTAAATACTAACAAGCACAACCCCCCTCACCCTTAAAAAGTTAAGTTTGCACCAATTCAACTGTGTCAAATGCAAAGGTCACATTTCTGTCATTTTCAACCTCCAGATTTTGCAGATGTTTCGTGTATGAACTTTATACTTTGTTAAAGCTGGAAGGTCTGAGTATATTTGGTTTTATTTTCAAAGATTAGTCACAATCTGAAGAAATTGAGATTTTGGTTGCTTAAGGGGTACTAGAGCGATCAGTGAGTGGGAGACAAACAGCTTGTTGTGAAATTTAAAAGGGCAGAAACATCTGTGAAGGGAGGAGGCTTCATGACTCATCCCTGAAATCAAGCACTTCACCCAGAGTCAAGCAGACCTGTTAAGAGTTATCTGTCCACCTCCACACAAGTACTCCCCATTGATAAAAGCTTAGTGAAGCAAGACATGTGGACTTATCTCCAATGACCAGCACTAGAAATTAAACCGAGAGGGAAAGCTTCTTCTGCATACTTTTGGTACCTTTTGCAAAAGTAAGATAGTCTACAGACATTATGTGGAGAAATTCCACATCACTTCTTAAGGGAAATAAGGAGCAACAGGTCACATTACCACACGGACAACTTCCCAGTTTTTTTTTTAGATCTTTTTTATATCTATAGAAACTCTTGCATTCTCATTGAATTGGATTTTAGCACAGTTGCTTTTTTATGTGAAAATTAATCATTTAATTGAAACTCTGAACTTGTAGAATTAGATGTAGTTCAGCCTACTGTGGCCAAATGTTTTCAAAAATTTGAATCTTACTGGCACAGAAAATCTAGGTGTGTTGTAAATAATGTTAAAATCAGTATAAGAAATAGATATTTCTGCTTTTGTAACTTATATAAAAGTAAAATGTTAATAATAGAGCAGGCAGACATTTAACTTACTGTAAGAGAGTCCAAGAAAATGAATTTTGATCCCCTAAAAGGAAAATAACCTCTAAGATCCATAAAGCAGTTTGAGAGATAAAGAAAGAGATGTAAACGACAAACTATTAGCTGGAATTTAGGAAAGTGTATTTGATGTGTTTTAGAAGCTAGTATTGTAGTTCTAGGAAATTAACATGTTAGCTGCAAAAACAACCTATGAGTTACATGAATATTGCCTTTAAGTTCCAGGAAGTAACCTGTGTGATTCTGACATTAATCCTTACATTTTTGGGATAGTAGTTCCATGAAATCATATTTGACTGTTTTGCAAAATAAAAGAAGATAATAATAACATTCAGGAAATCACCTGATGTTCTAACATAATCAGTTTGAGCTACTTAAACTTGTAAAATTTAAGAAAAAGAGTGTGGAAAATAAAATGTCATCAAAAGCTAAAACAGCAGAGATGAAACACAGAGAGCTCCACAGATAAGGATAAGGTTTTTTTATGTTGTTTCAAATACCACAGTCAAACTACTCCATTTAAATGTTTAAATAAAATCCAATGACGACAAGCAAATCCCAGTGTGTTTAAAAGTTTTCCAACTCCAAACATCTGCAACACGTAATTTCTCCCTGCCAAGGCTAAACCTTCAGGTGTGGGAGGAAACCCCCCATTCTGAGTGTGACTTCATGCTGCAGGAATGCCAGAGGTAAAATGAGGTACAGTCTGATCCGTAGCATGACAAGGGGATACTGTGTAAAACAAACTGAGCTCAACATGGAGACTTCTGGAAGAGATTGTGAGACTTTCAGTCTGTCATGGTAGGGCAAGCGTTTCGTTCCAACCTGAAATGCCTGTTCTCCAGACTTTATGTCAGCATCATAAAACACCCTCGTGCTTCTCAGACTCTGAACCTCCCGGCAGCACTTTTTTCTCTCTCCTCTATCTCTGTAGCCTGGATGCCCGTTGCATCTTTTTACACTGACAACACGAAGCGTGAACATGTGAGCCTGTCTTAGCTTCAGAGTTCAAAGACTCTGTTTTACCCTTGTAACCTGACAGATATCTAGAGAACAGCATTGAAGGACAATGACTGCCAAGAAGTTTAGACAATTGCAGGAAAATATCTGGAAGTCAGAGAGTTGAATTTACTCTGTGAACAATTAAGTCAACATGAAATGTAACAAACTCCACCCATCTGGTCCTCCTTCACGGTTAATACAAACAGTTTGTAAATGCAGCTCCGTTCATGTCAAGTCAGTACAGGGAAGACATATGTCTCCAAAGGAAGTCGGCCAAGGCTCATCTGGTGACCATTCCTTGACCTGCCCCAACCACCCGAGGTGCAAGTTCCCTAGGAAAGGTTTTCTAGTTCATGCTTAGAACTCCTGTTTTACAAACAGAGGAAAGTCTGCTAAGATATCCAGAGACAGGATAACCATTTGAAAGAGGAGAGCTCCCTGTTTATAATTGGCGGCCAAAAGGAAAAGGGTGTCAGGGCGTCTAAATACCAGTAATAGAAATCTGAGATAAGGCATCTAGTCAGAAATAGCACAAGCATAATGTCAGACTTCCTTTTACAATCTAAAAACACTTTCAAAGAAATAGTTTGACATCAGCCTAAAGAGGTAAAAACCTTTGTAACCAATCTCAAAACCACTATAGCTGCTACATAAAACATATTATTTTTTATATTAATAGTTGCATGACTTACAGATGCAGTAAATCTAAAAGAGATTCTTTCTTTGTCCTGACAATGCTGCTTTTGCCAGAGGGTTTAAGCAAACTTAAAGTACAAGAGGTAAAGGTGAGGTCAGAAGATCCTGATAGATAATTAGTTTCTTCAAATAAAGCCCGGAGGACATGTTATCCAAAATAAATGAAAAGAATACCAGAAAGTCTAACTCCTTAGGAGCACATTATAAAGAGAATATGTGACTTGTGAAAACCTGCAGGCAGTATAAACATATAACCTGGTGGTAATGCAATAAATATACAAAAAGCTGCAACATTAATACTGGTTACATAATGCAAATGTTGCTTATAGCATACTGTAATACTAATAAATAATATATCACTGCGGATACTATAAATAAATATAAAAAAAGTTTTGGTTTGATTTATTAGGAGTAAAACATTAACCTCAAAACATTAAAATATTAAAAATTATGAATTAGTAATGATTAGCTGCGTATTTTTTTAAGAACTATGATGAAGTTTACTGATTAAACAATGGCAAAAAAAAAAAAATCTGTCAGTGTGTCGTTAGTGTTTTAAGAAACCACTTCACTACAGACAGTGTGGCAGCAGGCTAAAACATCTCAAAAATCAACACATGCTGTGATGCCCAGGCTTCTGAACGTTCAAAAGCAGGAGAAGTTACTGACATATTTTAGTCTGGAAAAGGTACAGAATTATTTCTGAGAGTTTGTGACTCCAGCAAACACAAGTATTGAGTAACATTGTGTAAAATATCGAAACCATGTTACACCGATGAGCTTTCTCCCTTTCTGATTTACCAACCAGTTAGTTTTACTCCAAGAGCACATTGAGAACAGAAGGTCCCAGGAGAAGCCAGAACCACACCTGGAGCCCTGCAGACGTGACAAGAGTCAAACCTGATGGCTGTAATATAATATTTAGGAGCTATTAGCTACTTTGGGACCTGCATAACATTCAGTAAGAGACTGAACCATGAATCTTGTGCA
The DNA here is from genome assembly GCA_034780135.1 of Jordanella pulchra. Lineage (NCBI taxonomy): Eukaryota > Metazoa > Chordata > Actinopteri > Cyprinodontiformes > Cyprinodontidae > Jordanella > Jordanella pulchra. Next base: position 8,062 of record JAUZNJ010094467.1, read on the forward strand.
CTTATATTTATGCTTAAGGACAATTATTTAAAGCACATGGGCAGGTCCAGTTCTATAGAGCTCAAAATAAAAAATAAAAAATACAGTTAAGGTCTAAACTTGAATCCAAACAAGATACTGTAATATAAACTTAGACACGTAAATCTGCTCAAAACCCAATTGTGGTTGAATTTAAACAGTCCGGTGAAAAGCTGTGGGCCAAGATTCCTCCATAGAAAATAAAATAAAAAAAACGACGACTACTCCAGTTTTTGCAAACTCATTAAGTTCCTAATTTTAGGGAACATGTCCTCTTTGACACAGATCCAAGCTGGCTTGCATAATTTATCCCTAAAAAAAATGAAACAATCAGTTAAAAGCTCCTTTTTTATTTCTTCACCTTATCTCAATGTGATTTTTCTAGTTGTTAAAATGGAACAATTTAGCTTAAAAAAAAGGAATTAAGGGGGTAAATACTTTCACGCAGAACTCTGTCTATGTTGTATAAATATCTCATGGGGAGAAAAGGAAAAAAAAAAAAAAAAAATCACCGAAAAAATGTAGTAATAAAATCCCAAACTGAAACATATCATGTCACTGAAGGGATCCGGCAACGTGAGATAAAGTAAACCGGATTTATGATCCGCCAAAAAAGTTCACAGCCCCTGAGAATCCATCCAGTAATAAAGAGCATATTTAGCCTGTGCTCTCTGAACGGCTCTGTGTGTTTCCGCCTGAGGTGATAAAGTTCATTCTGCTCCCTCACTTTTGCCAAGAATCTACCGAGCAAAGCAAGCTGCCCTCATTAGAAAGAACAAGTCATTAGAGCACAAGGTCAGGCTGTGTCCCCGTCTAGACATATTCAAACTTTATAGCTTGATACCGCGTCTCTAGAGAAGTACAGAAGCCAGCTATTAACACCTTTTCAACAGCGAGCAAGTAGCTTATTCTATTCGTAACATTTTGGTTTCTAAATCAGAATATGGTTCAAGAGAGTAAACAAAATCTAAGGAAGGTTCACTGATTATAGAACTGGGTAATGTTGACAGCACTGTAAGCAAAAATCAAGTTTCAGAGGAATAGCTTGCATCTTCCAGGAAAGTAACCTGTAAGCTCCAGAACTAATATGCCATCAGTTTCAGGCTCCACGAAAAGTAACCTGTAAGCTGCAGAAATTAAACCTTGAACCATAAACTATACGTTATGTGGCTGCAGGCTGTAATTATTAGGAGAAGCTACCTGTAAATTACAAAAAAGGTAGCTTGTGAGCTCATGGAAAGTTACCTAAGGGAAGAGGTGCGTAGAGTAGCCAAAACTTTAAGTACTTAAGTAAAAGTAGAATTAGTTCATCACATTTTTATAAAGTTAAAAGTAACCTTTACAGAAATGACACAAGTGAACTAAATAATTGATCTACTTCCTACCATGATCAGAACAACGGATTGAATATTTTACAAAAAAATATGAGGTGATATCCAAATGATATTAGGAGGAATTAGATTACAAAAAAATAAACATATAGCGTAGAGTAATAAAAAATAGGTTTTTAAAATAAGTTTAAAATACAGTATAATGTTTACTCTATTTTCACTCAACAGCAGAATTAGCAGAAGGAAAATAACATTTAACCTTTAAGTAAGTGAAGTTACTCAAAACGGATGGAGGAGCCAGAAATTTTACCCAAGTAAGAATAATGATATTTTATCATGTGTTTACTCAAATAAAAGTAAATCTATGAGTTCCAGTAACTTACTATGTGTTACAGAAAGTGGCTTGTATGTATTTAAAGTATCTTGCAGGTGGATTGTGGCTTAAGAAAATCCTGCAAATTCTGTAAAGGTGTCCTAAAGTCATAAAAAGTTGTAGAAAGTCAAACTATATGATAATAATGGACATATTTAAAAAAAAACAAGAACCTTTTTTTTCAAACTGGCTTTCCCTTCAGGCTGTGAAAAAAGCTCCACCCTCTTTAATGACACCACATCAGTTGCTGAGGTCAGAGTTCAGACTGAAACTGGCCTGCGGGATTAATGGGACACATATGTCTGACGTGAACAAGTACGTGGCAAGACTGCAGATTTCCACCGGGGGCACTAACCACCAATGTCTGCAGTCAGCTTAACCCAAATTAAAGTATTAGCTTTACCTCAGTGATACACTAGAAAAATGTATAAATAATCAGGATCTGCAGACTAATCAAACAAAGATGTTTTTTTCATCCCTCTTTAAGAGAGACAACAACAATCGAAGAACCCTCCATCACCCGACTCTGTTACTTCCCTTTCAGATCGTGAGATGTGCTTCAATCCTCCTGCACATCATATAACTTAAAGCTTTGATCACAAAGCCTGTAGTGTACTCACAGCTGAAGTTGGAGGAGATGGAGTTCCCAGCCAGGAGGCTGTTGATGGTAATCTGATAGATGATGTGCAGAAGCAGGAAGGACATACTGGTGAAGCAGAGGGACTGCAGCAGATGACCTGTGTGGCCTAAACAGGAAGAATAAGCACAGTTAGTTCAACACGTTCATGCAATGATGGTTTGAGAGCTCTCTCTCAAAATCTTCTCACTATTTCAGAGTTTTTTTACACAGCAGTTATTGAGGAATGCATTAAAATGTACAGCTGTTTTCTATTGATATTATGTAGTATAGACTGAGAAGCTGTTTAGAGTGAGCGGCAAAAGGAAAAGGGGCAACTGGGAGAGAGCCAATGGAGACTTTTCTGGGATCACAATACATATGTGGGCAAAAAAAAAAAAAAAACTGGCACTACCATCACTGAGCGCAGCTTATTTCTTTAGAAAAGTTGCATAAACATTCGGTTAGACCGCAAGACCTTTGAGTCTGTAATTCATTGTCAGAGAAGCAGAACCCGGTTTTATTCATCACCGCTTTGGGTTCTGGTTTATCGGTGGCTGCCTGACATAAGGACTTTAAAAACCTAAAGATTTGAATTGAGTTTATTTCTTCTTCTCCAGTTATGAAGGTAAGGAAGGTAAAAAAAAAAAAAAAACAGAGCAGCCGGAAGACGTGGCTGATCCAGGGAGGGAGGGAAAGGAGCTGCCACAGCTGTTCAACACATGGTTACTTTATAGAGCACCTACAGGTATTTGGGATAATTTCTGGATTTGTTGTGGTGATTATTCCCCGACATAGGACCATTCAACCTCATTAAAAAAGCTTAATTTCACCCTTTTAAACAATTCATATTTTTCAAGGACTTCATAAAGAAGCTAAGGTCTTCTGTCTGTTTCGTTTCATGGTTTATTTTCTTAGATTAGACTGCCATTCAGATCTAGTGATTAAAACTCTTGCAATGTTTTCTTCTCATTAAGTTTAAAGCATCCCCATGGGGGGGTTTAGTGTGGTGCTGTGCAATATCCCGACTAAATTGAGGCGCTGCTGCTGCGCCCCCAGCTTCTAGTAACTGTTTCTCTTTATTATTCAACCCGAACTTCAAAACTTTCAAAGTCAAATTCCCAGATTTCTGAGTTTCTGATTGATGGACATTTGAATGTATGGGTTGACCAAATATTAAAAAAAGGTAAATAGATTGATGGATGGATGGATGGATGATGACATATACAGAATGATGATAAACAGATGGATCGATGGAGAAATTGAAAGACATGCACGGACTAAAGGAAAGTTAAGTAGATGGACTTATGGATAGGTGATAGATGAACAGATCAATACAAGAGAGAAAGAAAGATAAATGAGAGATGGGAGAAAGCTAGATGGATGGATGATAGATAGAAGATGAAATGGACAGATGGAGGGGATAGACGGGTGATAAACGGAAGAATAAATAATTGACAGGTGATAAATGGAAGAATAAATAATTGACAGGTGATACGGAGTGATGCATGAACGAATGGACGAACAGATTGATGCAAACTTATATAAAAACCGTGAGAAATAAACTGAATGGAGCAACTTACTACAAACGATACAGACACTAATAATGCAGAAAATGGAACAACTTCAATCAAATTTGCATCTCTGCCTTTATATATGTAATATGAAGTCTATCAGAGCAACAAGAAGGGTTGTCTAGAAAAATAAAAATAATTGCCATTTACCCTTTAAATTCCACGAGACAGCTGTGAAAAACAATGATTGTAACATACATGAAGTAGTTTTAGTTTATTTCTGTACAACGATCAGCTCCAAAGGCTCTGGGCAAATTTCTGCTGTTTGTTCTCCATCTTTCCTAATAGCAACAGAACAATTTTTAGTTGTACGAAGGCAGTTTGCATCTGGCAAAGTTCCTTACTCATGAGAGGGAGTTTTATAAGCCTTCCTAAACAGAAGGCATTGTTCAAATTTTATAGTTGTTCCCTCTCCATCATCAGATTGCAAATTGCTTGAAATTACAGCTTTCAAAACTAATCTATCTACTATGGTCTTTAGGGAGATTAAATGTTTTTTTCATTTAATCTTTCACGCCATTTTTCTCCAATGAAGAAGCCTGTTCCAGACCTAAGAAGGTGGGAAAAATGTGTTGTGGGTCTCAGTAAAGTATGACGACGATGGTGGAGATTTAATAAGCCAACCTGGGATAGGCGTTAAAGCCAAACTCCCAATGCTGAACCATAAACCTGATAAACACCCAAAAACATAAAATATTCATACAAATTTATACAAGAGTACTAAAAGGCTTCCCTTGGGGAATCATTCATATCGGTGTCCATTTAACAAGCCACAGGATGTCAAGTGTAAAGGCTCTTAAAACGTTCCTTGCTAATATTAGAGCAATATTTCACATTTTTCTCCAATAAAAATTAAATGCCTTCAAGCCAAATACCACAGCTTAAACTAGAGAAAAAACCCAAACAAGTCTGAGAAACCAACATGTCCTGTAAGGCAAAGAGCACTTTTCTGGCTTTTTAAAAGACATTACAGCTTAATGAATTATTTATGACAAACATTTGGTTTCGATTACCTCAACAGATCTGACTGCCGCTCCGACCGAAAAGCGAAATGAATCAGACCATCAAAACAGAGCGTTGAATTTAGTTAAATCTTCTTCCTTCCACACTGAAATAATTCAACCTAAGTGGGCTCTGTCTATTCCGTGCAGACTTTTTAATATGTTGTTCACAGCCTAATAGAGGGAAACAAAAAAGGAAATACTTAAGAAATTGTTATTCCTCTTGGTGTGTGGCACCCAACAGAAAAGTGAAGGATTTGTTGGACAAATAGTTTCAACCTCAATCAGTTTGGGGCTTTAAACTCCATTAAACATCTGGGATCTATCCTAGTACTGATTACACTGATGCCAAGGTTTCAATGCCAGCTGTAGTTTTAATAAAATAATGGATGACAGTCTGTGCTGTGCTTTTCACCACTTTATATTTTAAACAACAAATTATCGATATTTATTAGCCAAAAAAACTAATATCGGATCATATCGGCCTGCATCTAACCTTTCCGATGTCGTCATGTTGATAGAAAGATTCTGCTTTGTTTCTGTAACCCAATAGTTAATATTAAATGCATCAATTGTTCTCATACTAATTGTTCTCTGTTTCGGTAATATCACTTGATTAAACATTTTCTAAATATCTACAGTACACTATAAGTAATAAAAGCATGTTTGATTCATGCTAATATTGTATCAGGTCATTATCAGTATCAATTCTCAAAGCTGTAATATCTGTATCGTATTGGAAATGAAAAAGTTGCATCAAGGTACCCCTTTTCTTTTCATCTCAGAATGATTAAAAACTTTTGTTCATATGGATTTTTTTGTTTTTTTAAAGGCTAGAATATATTTAGCAAAAGATCTGTTCTTTTACTTGAACTGGGAAGGACAAAAACAAGTCATTTCTAGTCAGGACTTTTCATACTTCACAAAGACTCTTGTGAATTTCTTTCATCACTCATCTGATCACATCCGGAATCATTATTTAGTTGTTATATATTCTTCAAAAGAAGGCAGCAGTAATATTGAGGTTTGGGGCTTAGGCTGCACAGTGTAACCTGCAATAAGTCGTGGGTTAAAATATTTACTTCTATGCTTTAGATCAGTGTTTTTTTTAATCACTACAGAAACTTTAAAATTTCAACAAATCAGATGAAGCCTTTCATGTATTTAGCCAATTAGATAGATCTCGTTATGTTAGACTCTGGTTCCTTTTTGGATCGCAAATGAGGAAAAGGTTTGTGACGAAGAACTCATGGTTAAAAAAAACCCAAAATACCTCTTTTAATGTGGAGATATTTTGATTTCAAGAGAGATGTTCTACAAATACACAAAGAAGTGCAATGGTGGTAGCAAGCTTGATGAGCAAGTTGAGTTTCTAGCACTTTTTTTCTCCAGCAAGCACCAATCAAAAACCTGTCAGTGCAGAGCACAGTGGCAGTGACGCACCTCGGTTAATCAGATCGGCGCCACATATTAAAACAGTTCAATATAAATACTTCTTCCCAATGAGCACTTTATAGTGAGGTACAACAGTCCCAAAGTAGCTGGATTAATATCAGGAATCTGTTTCATCTCATACAGGCGAACAGAAATCCCACCAGATTTATGAATGTGCTGCTGTTTGAAAAACACAGGTGATAATGTCAGAAAAATGCAACCATGAGCAGCATCGAGGTTTGCCGTTTTTTCTTGGTGATTTTCCTATTTCTACTCACATGACAGCAAAGGGAATGACTCTGTAAAAACGTATTTCCTATCTAGACTTTTAAAATATTATTACAGCCTTTGGGTGCCATTTAATGACCCATGTGTACTCTGTGGGGATTTGACAAAGAAAAAAAGCATAATTCCCACCTTGTTTGGAGGCAGAAACATTTTCCAACAAAAGCGCCAACAATTGTTGGTAGTTTGACTTCATAAGTTTCTCTTTCAGTTAAGTCTTTAATTACGACACAGTGCATGTTAAAGTGGTAGAGGGGGTGGCCCTCTGAAGCAACACCCCCTCTTTTTTTCCTCTACAATTCCTATTTATTCCCGTTTTTATATTTTTTTTTACACATTCAAACCACAAGGAGGTTTTGAACATACATGTAGTCAACATGATTAGAACAAGAGATAATTTATTTCAAAGACAAATACATCAGTAAAATAATATTATTGTGCAAGCTCACTGCAGTTTCCAGTCAGAAATGTTGCCCTGACAGTGATCCTGTTTGCTGTACCTTCCTCACACCGCTGTCTTTCATCCTGCAGCCTGTCCTTGCTGACAGACAGGTGAGGCAGACAGAGGGGAAACAAGTCCTGACCGGTTACACCCAGGCAGTATCTCATGCTCCCCGAGGCCTCTGTGTTTTACCATCTCTGTTTTTTTTTTTTCGCAATCAGGATAGTGTGTGTGGATCACTTTAATGAAAAAAGTACATCTAATAAAAATACACAACGTGGAAATGGTTTTCTGCCACAGGCTAACTCTGCTGAAAACAGGACAAAAGATTTTTGTTTTTTATGATTTGACTTGAAGAAAAACCACACAATATCTAAATTGCTTTAAAAGGACTGTTTTTCTTCTATGTAATTTGTTCTTTGTGGCTTGGCTTTTTATTATCTAAGTATAAACAACACTGCTTTCAACTTTGAAACACATCCCTACTTAAATCTGTTGGGAATTCCACCTTTTTTCCTTCGAGGCTTTCAAGAAAGAAAAATATATTCTGCAAAGAAACTCAAGTTTAGTTTGTTTGAATTGCTTGATTTGATTTTGACTTCATGGAATAACAGTCTAAAAGTAAAAAAAAAACTTATTGCAAGAACATTACTTAAAATTTTATTACATTTAGAGACTGGTCCCATTTTCTGCGGTTGTCTAAGCATCTATTTTAGATTAATTAATTCATCCAAAACAATTGTCTGATGAACTGACTACTAAAATAATTTATACCTGCAGCCCTAGCCAGTGCAAAAATCACAATATGAATAGAAAGACTATTCTATAAACCTTTCAACTGCAGTCAGATTTGTATTAAATGGTTTCTTCTGCTTGGTTAATCCTGCTGTGATTATTCAAGCAGAATAATGGACATTGGTCTCTTACGCAGGGGAAAAACAATATTTGTTTTCACTTTATCAACAGCAAACTTTCAAACAAAAAAACCCAACAAAAATACTTTTATTTACAACTGAAAAAAAAACATTATTCATACTGCTGATAAAATATTATATTGAATTATCACCTAGATTTATAGACCTAAAAATAGGCATCTGTTCAATCCACTAGTAGTTTTAAAGCGCTTGTTGTTTAGAATATTAATCCCTTTTAGTTATTCTGAGTTTTTTTAAAGTAACAACAGTGTAGCTACAGAGATCAGCATCTAGCAATGCTCTGATGTAAAGCTGTAATATTCTAATTAATATAACTAAATCATTGGAAATTAATTGAATAGATGACAAACTTTGTAAACATCTGTTTATGGCTATGCTAAATTCTGCTACACTGTAAAATATACAGATAAACTGAAAATAATTACACCTTAAAGGTGGTAGTTTTGTGATGACAACATACTATATTATATTGCAATATGTGATTTTCTTTGTTCATCGGTTGAAAAGGCGCAGAATGATTTTTATAAACCGAACGGAGGCCCAGCAGGAAGAGTTTGGGAGCCACTGGTTTAGTTTAAGGAAATGCTTAGTTTATGGGTACAAAATAGAAGTAAAATGATAACTATTGTGTTTTGAATTAAATCAATGAGATCCTCTTCAACATTTAAGTTTGAGATGTATGTGTAAAGAACGTGATATGGTGAAAGCTTGGTGTTTACACATGTTATCAGACACCCAGTTAGTCTGACACAACATTTGTGCCTGCCTTTCTAAATGCACTCATCAACAGGAAAATGTGTTTTGCGTTTACTTAGAATAACACTGTCTGCCATGAAAATGTTTCCTCTGTAACATTCACATTTGAGAAAGCAAAAACAGAAGCAGTCTGTGACGAGGTATATAACGTTTCATGAATCCGTGCCAGCCAACATCTGGTGATGTTTGGTGCCAAAAAACACTGAAACGTTTTCCCATTAAAATAAAGTGACTGTATGAATTCTGACATTTATGTTCAACTACTCTTGAAGTCAACAGCTATTAAGACAGGTGAGCATCCAGCTTTACTAGAAGCTTTCTCTCTTTAACTATTGATGAGGTTGTAAGTGGTCCACTTGCTCTGCCTGCTCCTCTCCTTTCTCTGCCTCCCTTTACTTCCTGCCTGTTATTTCAGCTGGAGACGTGGAGACGAAGCTCCTACTGGATGCTGCTCCCTCCACCTCTGCCAATATGGCTTTATGTATTATTAAACACTGCATGCGGTCTCCTCCTGAAACCGTGTTATATCTGTAGAGGTCTGGGAGGTGTGCTGTTTAGTATTTTGCGGTACAGGGCAGCCCGTGAAGCCGGCGGCTGCAATCCCACATTTATCATCCGTGAGGAGAACAGTCACCTTAGTCACTTCTCCGAAACCACAGAGAGTCAGACTTCTCCTGCGGATGACTACCTACGACCGTGAAAGGATGATATAAAAGCTGGGCTACAAGCTTTAAAAGCCGAGAAAATTAAGTTTCAACTCAACTGGACTGAGTTAAGAAATTTTGCTCTTGAAAAGTTCACATTTATTGCATTGGTAAAAAATAAAACTATGTGTACAAAGAAGATAGCCTAAAGTGTCCATTTTCATCAAGTGGACTTCAGATCTGGAGCTGACGGATCGAAACGTTTTATCTCAGATCTGCCTGACAGCGGATTGTTTTTGTTATTACAGATGGACTCGTGCCTGGACTAACCAATATTACATTTCACAGGCTAAACTGTGTGCCAAATCCAACCTCATCACAGGGAAATTCAAATCTCCTGGAGAAAGGGCTGGCTTGTATTACAGAATACAACATTCAAACTGAAAGAAAACAAGTAAAAGCTCTCCAGGCTGGGAGCAAGTCAAAGCCCCTGAAAGCTTTAAACTTCAGACTGAGAAGAAACGCAGATCTTACCTTGCATTGTTGTGCTTGTTGGCTCTGGAAAGAGCGGAAGAAGCATGAGATAGATGAGGTAGACAAGGGACAGGACATTGTACCTGAACAGACAAGCTGTGGAAAAGAAAAGAAGCAAATTAGATCAAAATTAAGAAAATTTTTTTAGGTCATAAAGGATGGCTGCTATGTAATTATAAGGACCAAATAAACAAAGATAATGGGAAAACATCAAATGTTTTAAAATATTTCCAGTGTTAAAAAAGGTATCAGCAGCCATAAAACAACAGAACTCCTTTATTGATTAAAGCAAACACATTCAAGGCTAATTATCTTCTCACCAGGCCTGGTAAAAAAAAAATAAATAAATAAATAAAAAAAAAAAAAATAAAAAAAAAAAAAAAATGGAAAATCAACACCATTTGTTTTTTTGGAGAGCAAAATTATCTGCTTTTGTCTCATCCTTTTGATCTCTAAAAAAAAATGTAGTTAGTATGATGCGAAAACTTAAAAGAAATAACTTAGTTTAATCTACAGTGATATTGTCATTGTTTTGTTAACAAAACTGCAAATACAATTCATCTGCAACTCTGAGGGTCCTTTGGTACAGAAGTTTCTCTTTCTTTTTTTTACCTTCCACTTCCTCTCATCTATTTTGATTTCTTTTTAAGATTTTTAAAAATCATAATTGCCATTTTGGTAAAACGCCTGATCAAAGCCACATAAGAGCTTTTCAAAATAGTCCCATTTTGTGTTATTATTGTCATACTTGAGGCTCCAGTAGGCTAGACTTGTATTTTTCTGATACAATATCTCCAGCACTTCTTTAGAAAAGAAGTAGAAACAGACGAAAAGTCCAGACAAGGTCAAATTAGTTAACAATTACTAAACAATTATGACATGTTCAGCTGTTGAGTGTTAGACTTATGAACAGACAGACAGATAAGGTCATTATCATGATCACAAACCTACCTGCTCATCATTTCCCCCAATATTCCTAAAAGAGATCTTAATTTTTTTTTCTGAGGAAGTTTTATTTCCCTCACAGGGTTTATTCTAAGGACGTGTAAATATGCTCTTTTTTTTCTTTCTATGTATTCTGTATACATCCTAGGACCCGGTATCTCCACAAAATTTCATTATGGCTTTATAATGACATGAGGGATTCTTGATTTTTCAAAATTTTCACTGAAATGTGATCAATGAACAACAGAAATATCCAAATCAAATCAATATTTGGGGATTTGTTCCATACTAATAAGTTATTGTGGTCTAAAACCAGGTGTTTCAATTTCATTGTCCAACCCCTGTAAATTCAACAAAACTGTTTGGTAAGACTGAAGCATCAATTATTTCCTCATAAAAAGAGAATTTATGGCAATAATAACAGATTAAGCATTACCCAATTACCGTTTCATCAGTTGCATGAGGCTGGATTCCCATCTGGAGTGATGTTTTTTTCCAAAAGAAAAAAAAAACATCATCCTTAGTATGTTAGAGCCTCCATTTATATTTATGGAGCATAAGACTGCATTTATGACTTCCTGTCATTTTAAGATCTACAAAAAAATGCACGATCAGGTTTTATAGCTAAGCAACATATTAGTTTCAAAAATGGCTCAAATAAGTAATGAGGGCAATAAAATTGATGACAACCAAAATAATGTGTGTGCATTTAAGTGCACTGGCACTTAAATGTGTTTGTGTTTCTGTTAGGAAATGACAGGGTATGGAACATTGTGTGTAAATGCAATATTCTAAGCACAATAAGTTATGTTTAATACCAAGATATTTTCCAAGTCTGAATAAAACAAAGATTTTTGGGTGAAATTAGTATTTGTCTAAAAATTGACCAAAATGCGAGTTCATTAAGAGGAAACTGTTGTCAAGACATGTTTGATAACCTTCCCTGAACTGCACATTAAATTCTTGAAGTATTTTTGAGTTAGCAAACACAAGATAGTTAATTCATCTTGTCCTGCTCCCACTTCAGCTGTTAAAGATCGACACAAAATGGGATCCAATCCCGTTGCAGCGTTATGGTTTAAGGCGGGACATACAGCTGTGATGAAAGCAAAGGCTGCAGAGTCCAAAGCCGAACCAAAATAAACACGGCAGTGCAGGAAGACGATTGCATAGATTCCGCTATCATGTGTTTTGTCAGAATCCATCATTTTATCTTTGAAAAAAAGAAAAACAAGATTGTGACATTATAAGTTATTGTGGTTTCCCAGTGATCCTGCCAAGGTAAAGGCCATAACAAAAAATGTCAGTTAGGGTTGGTACACATCATACCCAAAACCGTTATGGCCCTAATAGTTGACATAATAATATCTTCCAGAGTTTTGGTTTTCAACCTTGGTTTCCTCATTTTTTGTTTTTGGTTTCGGCCAAGGATTTTTATTTTGGTGCATCGCTATAAAAAATAAATCGACATTTTGCAGTTGTAAAAATAGGTATGGGTTTAAAGGCTATATTATTAACGGAGAAATTCACTTTGAATCTGCAGGTTTACTAGTGGCTCCTAGAATTTCTAAAAGTAGAACGGGAGGCAGATCTTTTAGTTACCAGGCCCCTTTCCTGTGGAACCAACTACCTGTTTTAGTCCGTGAGGCAGACACCCTGTCTACTTTTAAGGCTAGGCTTAAAACTTTCCTTTTTGATAAAGCTTATAGTTAGAGTGGCTCATGTTATTATTTCTATAGTTATGCTGCTATAGATTTAGACTGCTGGGGGACAAAGGAACAACTTTTCACCATTTCATTGTATCTCTATTTTCCCATTCTGCAGTATTTGTTAGTTCAAACCTCAATGTTATTTCTCTCTGCTTTTCCCATAATAGTAGCTGCATCAGGTCCGTTCCTGATTGGCTGTGACACCATCCTAAAGAGAAATATCAGCTGGGCTGCTGCCATCAAGGCCTTAGATCATAAATTATAGAGTTGGGACTGTTTTTCAGTGTCTAATCCTGTTTTTCAATGAGAATAGCTATGAGCCCAGGTTTTAATGGGACTAACTGTATGTGCTCTCTTTTACTGTTCTGATAGGGAAACTGGCTCAGCAGATGGCCGCTCACACTGAGCCTGGTTCTGGAGGTTTCTTCCTGGTAAAAGGTAGTTGTTCCTCTCCACTGTCGCTGCATGCATGCTTGGTGTGAGGGATTGCTGAAGAGCCAATGAGTTGATGCAATCAGCTGGTTTTCCTTAAACAGAAAACTTTGAACCAGACGATCTGGTTGAATTGTCCCTGTAAAGTACATGAGACGACATGTTTTGAATTAGTGCTATGTAAATAAACTGAAATGAATTGAATAAAAACATGGGGAGATTTTGCAAAATTAATAAATGACACTAAGGATCTGGTAAATTTGCAAACAAAATAACAAACACATTGTCTTTAACAGTAAAACCCTAATTCCTAAAAACATTGTTTTGTTGTTTCTTCATTAATTATTGATCTAATGGCTCTCTGGCTCTGCTGGATTCTAAGCCTCAAATACAAAACTATTTTGTAGGTTAAACAAGAAAAGATTACATTTTCATTGGAAATGAAAGGTTCTGATAACTAATTGGCATTCAGTTCGTTTTGAAACAAGTATTCTTGTATAGATCTGAAAAGGCAAGAACCTTTACAGGCTTTTCAGCACATCAACAGCAAATAGTTACTGGAGAGCAATAAATTGTGCAGCAAAAAAAGAAAAGCAGGACCTAACTATTTTAATTACTGTTAAATATTCAAATTTTGTGAAAACAATTGCAATCCTACTCGGATCAGTCTTTTTGTGTTCGTCTTCTTATAATCGACATTGTGGGGCTCATTTTCAGGAAAAACAGCACGTTGTTGTGACCAACTGCTCCTTTAAGGGTCGCTCTATTGGGGGTCAGAAGTCATATTTTGGCTAAGGTTTGAATTGAGTTTAGGGGTTAGGATTAGGTATAAACCTGTAATGGATAAATCAAGGGTAAGGGAAGGGTCACGGTTAGGCTGTAGAATAGGGTTAGAAATGAATGGTAATATTATGTGTGTGTGTGTGTGTG
>JAUZNJ010094478.1:6280-41803 GCA_034780135.1 Jordanella pulchra
TGCAGGTCCAGTTCCAGCTGCAGGTCCAGTTCCAGCTGCAGGTCCAGTTCCAGCTGTAGGTCCAGTTCCAGCTGTAGGTCCAGTTCCAGCGGCAGGTCCAGTTCCAGCTGCAGTTCCAGCTGTGAGTCCAGTTCCAACTGCAGTTCCAGCTGCAGGTCAGGTTCCAGCTGTAGTTTCAGCTGCAGGTCCAGTTCCAGCGGCAGGTCCGGTTTCCGCTGCATGTCCAGATCCGGCTGCCGGTCCAGTTCCAGCTGTAGTTTCAGCTGCAGGTCCAGATCCAGCTGCAGTTCCAGCTGCCGGTCCAGTTCCAGCTGTAGTTTCAGCTGCCGGTCCAGTTCCAGCGGCAGGTCCAGATCCAGCTGCAGTTCCAGCTGCCGGTCCAGTTCCAGCTGTAGTTTCAGCTGCAGGTCCAGTTCCAGCGGCCGGTCCAGATCCAGCTGCAGTTCCAGCTGCCGGTCCAGTTCCAGCTGCAGTTCCAGCTGCCGGTCCAGTTCCAGCTGTAGTTTCAGCTGCCGGTCCAGTTCCAGCTGCAGTTCCAGCTGCAGGTCCAGTTCCAGCTGTAGTTTCAGCTGCCGGTCCAGTTCCAGCTGTAGTTCCAGCCACAGGTCCAGTTCCAGCTGTAGTTCCAGCTGCAGGTCCAGTTCCAGCTGCAGGTCCAGTTCCAGCTGTAGGTCCAGATCCAGCTGCAGGTCTTCTGGGGTTTGGCTCAACCTCTTTGAACACATACGTGCTTTGTTTCTTCTTCATACAACTTATCACTGTAATTTAGATGGTTGAATAACATCTAAGAACTTCAGCTTTCAAGTTTAACCACGACTCTTCATGTGGGCTTAGGTTTTCACTTGGTTAAATGTGCTCCCATTTCACTGGATTCAGATTCGAAACTCATCCTCCCAGCTTGTCACCAAGCTGCAGGAAACCTGCTGATGACCACTGATACATACCACTGACAGGTCTGCTGAGTTCCTGGTCTTTTATAGTGATGCTAGTTGTTTTTCACGGTTCTCTAAAACAGTGTATTTAAACCTTCCTTTAATTCTTAAAGCACAGTACTCTGCATGCTTTGGATGTTTGTGTTTTAACACACCTGATTCAGATGATTGCAGTTTAACAAAGCCTGTTAATCAGCCATCACTTGAAATCAAGTGTGCTGAAGCTTGGAAACTTCTTAGACATGCAGGATAGTGCCTTAAGGATTTCTTTGAAAATTCCTTCTCTGAAAAGCTTTTGAGGCCAGAACCAGAATCTGCATTCGGGCTGCGATTCATTTACAGACAGCAGGACACACTTGGTTTTATTTAGAGTTATCAGAATGGGCGGTTGGTAAAAGGTTTGACACTTTTTCAGATTTTTATTTCTACCTAAAACCCTTTAATTTATTTATTTATTTTTTTACTTTAAATTCATGTCGTACTTAGCGTTGATCTGTCAAATAAAATCTCACTGAAACAGAAACATTTTGGCTGAAATGAGACAAATTGTGAAAGAGAAGGAAGTTGGAACTTTGCTCGACTCTGTGCATGGCAAACATGTATAACCTGTGTTTTTATATCTAAATTTAAAACAAGAAATCGGCTCCTAGAGACCATTTGGTTGTAAACTATTGTGTGTGTGTGTGTGTGTGTGCGCGCGCATGTTCTCGCATGCAGAATGTTGCTGCATTCCTGCGCATTATATTTCACACAAGTGTATGCATGGTATGTTTTTGCTGTTTTCTGGCTAAGGATTGTGTGCGTGCGTGTGTGTATGTGTACTTGTCGGTGGTTCTTGTGCAAACAGAACGATGGTTCTGCGGCGCCTCTGCTATCAGGCTGAAGTTTGATCAGTGTGACAGCACGCTGAAAACTGATCCACGTGCAGAAAAGCAGAAACCAGCCTCACACGCTGCAGCCGAAGTTTCTCCAGCACTTTTGTCTGTTCTATGCTTTTTGAGTTAAAATTTGCTTTAAACTCTTTTTTTTTTTTAAGATCCAGATTCCTCCTTGGGTTTCGACATATTAAGTCCAGTTTAATTGTGAGAATGACAGGGAGGCAGAAATGAGACCATTGATGAGCTGAGGATGTTCTGCTGCATTGAACAAGAAGAAAAAGCCCTAAAAGTTAAACCCTAATTAACAAATCAGAGTATTTTTTCTCAGATGCTCTGCTACCTGTTTCATGCAGCTCTCCTGGCCCCTTAATTTGATGTCAACTTATCAAATATATTATTCTATGAAAAAGTGTTTAGTCTTTTGTTTCTCTATATTTCGCTGGAGTCCGACAGCGTTTTGGATGAGTATCTGCCTTTTTTCTCCGTTTTTTACTCCAGTTTAACTAAAATGTAGTCATCGTCAGAGGAAGGTTCTGTTTACCTGAGCAGAGAAGAACATTGTAACCTCATGTTTTAAAGGTTATTGTTAAATCTTTAACCCAGAGTCGGTCCTTGAGAGGTTTTAAAGATTTCCCCTGCTTCAGCACAGCTGATTCTGATGATTGCAGTTCACCAAAAGCCTGTTAATCAGCTATCAATGGAAATCAGCTGTGCTGAAGCAAGAAAACCTCTTAAACCTGCAGGACAGTGGCCCTCGTGGACCGACTTTGGGTATGCCTGCTTTAAAACCTGTTTAATGTTGGCTTAAACATGAAGGACTGCAAAAACATAAATAAAAAAAATAGAGCTCACATTGAATTCTGCCGAATAGCTTCTCTGCTTAATTTACACATTCATAAAGCCTCTCAGAACTGGTCCAAAAGGCTTCAGCCGGTTTTGTGTTGCAAAACATATTTTGAAATTCTTTATTAGAATATACAATAGTGTCGGCTGTATCTCTCTGCAATGACAGATCCATTATTGTCTCTAACAGAAGGGCCCTGTATTGTAATCTGATCAGAAAATAAGTTAAAATGCAGCCAACAATTTGAGAGAGTCCAACCTTAGAATCAAATCTGCAGGATTTATTACATTTTTAGGCAGAAAAGTGCTTCTTTTGCAGCCATGTGCTGTGCTGCCTGACCTGTCTATCTGAGGAAACGCAGCACTAACACAGTTGCATTATTACGGGTCCACGGGCAGCTCTGGGGAACATGAGCGAGAGTAAAACAAAGCAGGCGCTGGAGTGAGTCATGTTGAAACGTGGCCCGGCTGTGCATCATGATGAGCGGGCTAGTTTTACATTGTTGTAAATTGTTGCTCATCAAAGGGAGTCTGTCAGCGTGAAGCCTCACACTGCAGAGCGTGCCAACGTCTTTGAAGCTGAGCGAGACGAACACCGGCATGTATTCGCTCTCCTAATGAGAACACATGCAGAAACAGTCATGCATCTAGTATGTAGCATGTAAACATCTTCATGATAAACTCACACTCAACAGGTTAAGTGGAGTCTTTGAAGTGTGCCTGGTTTCCAGCCTCTTGCATTCCAGCTGGGATCCAGAGAGCATCACCGCGCTCTGGGTGTCTGTTACTGAGATGGTTCGTAATGATATGCATATCTTTGTGCCGCACATATATTTAATGAGGCCGACTCAGGTTTTAAGGTAACGTTTAAAGAAGAAACTCTGTCTCCTCAAGCAGTTACTTCCAACGTATCCTGGTGTAAAATATGAATTAAACCCCGAAAGATGAGAACAAGGTTCAATGAGGATTGAACTGGTGCTAATGAGTAGATATTTAACCAGAGTAAAATATGATCCATAAAAGAGCAGGGTGGGCGTGATTGAGAGTTCAAAGTGCGAAGCCGCGGCCGGCGGTGTGTGTTTCAAAGGCGACGCGTGGCGATGGATGTGAGGGATTCGTTCATCCAGTAAAGTGGACCTCTGCCTTCATGTTTTCTAGAGTTACAAGCAACAGCTGGATGAAGACACATAGGTACATATTTAAAAGCATGATCATACAAGGATGCAGAGGTATGGAGCCACATTTTCCAGACCATATAGGACCAGTTAATGACAATTTAACCCTGGGGTCTCAAACCCTGGTCCTCAGAGCTACTGAAGATTTTAGCTGCAACACTGCTTCAACGCGACTGATTCAAATGACTAAATTACCTCTTCAGCCTGACAATGAACCCTTCATTTGGGTTGGAGACGTCTGATTTAAGACTGTCCTAACTTTGAAACCAACAGGTTTCAGTAAAGACCAGTGCTTATTACACATCATCACATCATCTGATTTGAGCACAAAACATTTGTTTTTATTGGAAGTACTTACTTACAAACTCTTGAACACATTTGTCATATTAAAACAAAACTAATAATCCCAGAAGACCTGCAGCTCCACATGAGCTGCAGTGACAGCTGGTTGTAGATATCACCGACCCAGGGGGCAGAAGGCAAAGGCACTCCACACTTTTCAGATGGTCTGTTAGGTAAAACCCTGACGAAACACAAGTTTGCACCCCTCCTCTAAAGATCACTACGGTAACATGCATGTAGATTAGTAAAATCAGATTCAAATTTAAACAGATCTTTAGTTTAATTTTTATAGGAAGTTGAGGGCAGTGAAGGGAGTGGAGTATAAGGGTAATATGGTCGTACTCGCATCTCCTTTTCAGGATCGGGGTTCTGGAAAGTTCTTTCCTTAATTCTAATAAGAACATTTGAACTCCAGCATGTTCGCTGAGACTCAGGGGTTGACATTTTAAATGATAAAAAAATAGCAAACTGCTTACTTTCAGCCTGCTGAGATTCTTGCTCTGCTAAATGATCCCCTGTTCAATCTGGACGTGTTTTAGCAACAGCTTCAAACATCACTAGAATTCTTCAGTCATTTTTTTTTTTCAATTATTATTATTATTTATTTAAGACCTGGTGGATATTAGAAGAAGCTGGAATAAACTAGCATGATGCTTTTACTTCCTGGAAAAAAAGTCCGATTTTTGAATTGTTTTGACCTGCCTGTATGAAGCCAATCAAGCTGTAAAGTGTCTAATTCTGGTTCTAAAGCACATTTCTTGGTGTTCTTGGTCTCTTAACTGAAAATAACCACAGAAAGAGTCAGAAATCACTGAAACATAGTTAAAGTGTGTTTGAACCTCTTCCAGTTATAGAAAAATATGTTGTTTTAAATGTAAATGCTGGAGTATCACGTTTGTTTGGAGTCATGAAGCACTTTTCCTCGTGAAATCTTCCTTATTTTATGTTTTTATCACAGTGTCTCACCTCCTTAAAGATCAGTGCAGCTAAATGTTATCAATAACCTGTTTACACAGCAGCGTGACACTCTCTCTGTTTCCATTTAAACTGCGGACGTGAAGTAATTCTCTAATTCCTCTGAATCATTCCTAGCCTTGACTGGATCGCCTCTCATTGCCGGGGCTTCAGGCTGCAGATGTGCTCTTGCCAGATTCCACGTCGTCTCCTTTTCGCGCTAATCTCAGAGCTTGTCCATTGCTTGACCCCGCTGCTCCATCACTGAAGTGTGAAACGATGATGGAAAACAGCTACGTAAATAACGCTAACCATGAAAGCTTTATTACACTAGAAGGACTAGAAAAAAAACATGTTCTCACACTCTGAACTCATGAGTGTGATGCCATAGGAGCCCATACATACAGATGTATATACAACATGGGCGGCCTTTGTCCCCGTATGTTTCCAGAACTCATAAACCTCATTACTGCGCTGTTTATAAATTAGTGTTTGGACCCTCTTGAGCCTTACGTCAGTTTATTTTTTCTCTGCTCTGTTGATATTTTGCCATTCTTGATACAATCAGTGTTCAATGTCAAAGCAGTGCATAGGAACTGCATGTATCCCCCCCACTGCTGGTTCTCTGAACACTCTTCATGTCCCGATCAAATCCAGGCCTTGTTGTTAACCTAGATCGGACCGAGGAGGGTAAGCGGCCTATGTCTGGCCCCATCATCTGAAAATATACGGAGATAATTCTGCTGGAAAAAGGATCTGGGTTCTTTAACACCCCATGAAAATTTGGCCAGATTGTGTATTTGGATAACATCAGATGGGGATCTGGATTCTTGCTGCGTCAGCATCATTTCTTCTCCTCGATGATAGACAGGACCTACAGAAAGGCTCAGTGAGTGAAATTAAATCACAAAATTTAAGTTCTATAAGTATTAAATGTGGGATTTTAAAAATGATTCAATATCTGTTGATGGTTTAAGTTGATATATTTGGTTAAATTGCAGTTGTTTTTTTTTTGTTTTTTTGCTTTGTTTTTTTTATTTAGCCTGGCTGATCGTTTGTCCTTATGTTGCCTAAATATAAAACTAATGTCTGAATATGAATATAGGAATCCTTCTATCAGAGACTGGTGGCTGATTTCTAAACTCCAATTCTGGCAAAGTTCTGAGTGGCTGCAAGCATCCAAGACATCTTCATCTGTTCATATTAGTTAAAACAAAGACATCAAGTTTTAACCTTTCTTTGGCAGCTTATTTTTAAGGAACTACGACCCTTGAATACTAGCCTCTGTAATCAACTGTAAGGAATTGTCCAAAAGGAAGGAAGATGCATTGAAAGCTATTAAGGACAAAACAGAGCTGCTTTGCTTTCCTGTGCTGTGTAAAGCCTTCCTGTTATCCACCTAAGGTCTTGCTCTCTTTCGCTCTGTTGGAGCCTGAGTAGAGCTTGAAGCGTCTCATTGATGCCAAAAGCAGCTAAGCTTGAGTCTTGCTGACTTAAAGGGGTGTTGTTGTTAGAAAAACCTCCTGTTAATTAGATACAGTTGAGTTTTTTGTGAATTGCTAATATTGCTGTAAATGTAAAACATGGAGGATTATTTTGCATAACATAATGAGATAAAGAGGCTTTTTTTTTTTTTTTCCAAAGACGTTGGAAAGCAAACCAAGAGATCAGATATTTGAAGAATCTACTACAAGAAAACTAGTGCAGGAGCACGCTCAGTCGGCTTTAACCTCTTTCCAAAAAATACGGGGTTTCCTGCCCACTTGGATGTAAAACATCCTTATATGGATGCCTGACTGTGGTGAGTGATGAGACACAGTTGTTTTAAGCAAACTTCAGCTTAGTTTTGGATCAAATACCTGAATAAAAAGGAACATAAACAGACAGGACAAAAGGATGGACACTGCATCTGCCACATGGTGGCCCCGAAAGCCAAGATCGTCTCCTTCTCAAAGGTTGACGCCGCATCATTTATTTCCTGAAAATGTGTGTGTGCACAGAGTGAAAACAGCAGGTTACTTTTGTTCCTGAGCATACAGTCAGCCTCCACCCTCATGTCTCACTCTCTCTCACACAAACGCACACACAGGTGGCTGTAATTAGTGTATAAAGCCCATTCATGGCTGAAGATCAAACCGCCGTGCCGCTCAGTTTCAGGAAATACAAAAAGTCTACTTAGAGTTGGATTCACACACTCGCTCACGTTTGGAGTTGCTGACGACTTCACTCTTTATTTCTCTTTCTCTGTTTTGGTTGTGATGATTGCATGAAGAAAGGTTTCCCCATAAACGGTTTTTGTTTAGTCTATGAGTGAAACGGGCCTCTGTTCAGCTGCCCTGCAGGAACCAACATAGTATCCAGTGTTTATGCCAGCGAGGAGAGAGAAAACATGGGATTATGGGTTAAAACCCTCAGCTTATTCAATCACACCGGTTGTATTTTTGCAGCAGTGTGCAGATCGGTCTCTGTCGTGCACGGAGAGCATGAAGCTTTGCGTCTTGATTGGCAGATTTTCCTTATACTAATATTCAGAGGATTTAAGTGACGAGTAGTTCTGTTATATAAATCATACTGGTTTGAACTGGTCTGTGGATGTGGAAAGAAGAAAGACTATCGGAGGCGCAGAAAGGCTGAAAATATATTTATGAAATATCTAATTTACTGCTGTACACTGATCCAAAGCTTTCAGGATGCCAGACGAAGAGCTGGACTGATCTGACTTGGCCTTTCACTGTGCACTGCTGCTCAGCTGGCTGACTTTACATTCCCTTCACTAATAAGAAAGATGCTGCCTATCATGAGAAATCATGAGAAATTATAATTCAAGAGAAGCTCAAAAAAACCTTCACACTTCCAGCCTGTTTGTTTTAGCTCAAGTTTGTTTATCAGAACCAAAAAATAAATATAGTTTTTCTGCTCTTAACAGGCGCATGTCAAACGTCCAGGACGTTATCAGCTTTTTAATGTTCTGATCCTCAGGGACGTCAAAGATGTTGTTTGTTTGAATTGTTGTTATCATTCACTTCATGACAACTGACCCTGACAAAGTCCTAAAAAACTAAAAATAAATGTGAAATGTTGTTTTATTTGTTACTGGAGAAAACGTTGTCGTTGCCACATCCCAACGCACGGTTTTTGTTTTTTTGGGTTTTTTTCTACCAAATAAGTCAGAAAGCTGGACGCCACCCCAGAGGCCAAACGTTGCCGTGTGTTCATCATATTGCAGATAGCCGGAGCCCAGAATGGCACATCGTGTAATCACATTTGTAAAAAGCATCGTAAAGTTCTGCTCGTAAAAAGCTTGTTGTTTTCCTGGCTAGCTCTGAGGAGGTGGGCGTGGCTTCAGGTGTGTGTTTGTGTTAATAGGCTCATATGTTCCAAAAAACAGGGTTGAGGGTTTTTCACTTTGAATCTGTTCCTGCTTGACTGTGATTCATGGTTTAAATGAAGCTGGAAAGGTCGTCGGCTCTTTAACACATTTTCTGAGTCGATCAGCAGCGGAACGGGGCCGTCGCTGCGTCACAGCAGCAGCTAACTGTGCAGTGTGACTGTCAGCCCTACAGTCACAGATGATAAATCTGATATTTTCAGTCCAGCTTGGTGTTTTTATCACTCTGCCAATGCTTCTTGACCTCTTTAAAAAAAAAAAAAAAAAAAAAAAGGTCCGTCAGATCCCGGCTTGTTCGCTCTTTTTCTCTGTCGCTGCCCCTTTCAGCATCTCTCCCTCACGCTGTTAATGGACGCCTATGCTGCAGCTCAACTTCTAATGATTTCCATAAGGCTGCAGAGCCACAATACACGTGTGTGCGTGTGTAAACGTTTCCCCTGTGCTCCAACACACCTTTGACTGCTGAGGCTGGAGAATATGACGACTTTAAGGATGAAGAATGTGAACTTTTCCATGTGGTACCTTTTTAGGAGCAGATGGTGTTTACATTTTTACTGCGAAGGCTATTTAGATGCTGCGTAATTGTTTACAGAAGGAAGTCTGTTGGATTGGAGATTAAGGGGATTTATACACCAGGATCACAGAGGAAGAGATTTCCTTCAAAAAAATCCCAATACGTCCTAAAAAAAAAAACTCACAATAATGTTCTGTTATCAAGTTTAGAAACTCAAAACATCTGATACCGATGAGGCAAAACGTTGCACTTTGTTGAGCTGGGTTCTGACAGATAAAACCATTTTAAAGCAACATGTTGAAGCATTAAAAACTCTGCTTTTTATCTAATTGATTTAGTAAAGTTGTTGATGAGTAACTTTTCTGTAATGTTAGCCTTCAACACTGACTAAGAGTCTCCCTAGAATCTGATAGTGAAGCACTTTGAATAGTGCTGCAGCACTATGGCTCACATGAGTGATTCAGTGACTGATCCAACCCTTTCACATCATACAGACATATTTTTGAGAGGATCATCCTACATGGAGCATTGATACGTGTAAAGTACTGTATACAGACCTGAAAAATTCTTTCAATCATCTCCAATTAAGCTTCAGGAAAGGGGCTGAAGGTCTGTCTTGTTTTGCTGCTTGTTTTCTGGTGTTCAGCCAATTGAAGCTGTATCTGTAATGTGACAAAGATGCTGTAGTTTTCAGATTCTTGTAAAATAATATCCTGCTTTAACCCAAAGATTAATTCCTGGTCCAGAAAGCAGTTCTGTTACCTTCCACTTAAGGACAGGGTTTCTGTTTTAAAGATGCATCCAGCTGAGCTTTTCCTCTGATCATTCTGTCAGATTGGCCCAGAAATTCTTCTTTTCCTCTAATTAATGGTTTATATCTGTGGTCAGCAGTCGCCCGCCATCCTCTCTGTCTGTGGAGGAGAACCTGAGCTGCTGATTAAAATATGAAACCCAGAGCTTCCTGCAAACAATCTGCTGCATTACATCTAGTACCTTTAGCTACAAGGTATTAATCTGACCACTTTTTAAACTGTGTAATATTCCAGCATTCCTCAACAAAATCTGCATGTATGTTACCGTCCTGATCTTTGCTGGAGTGGAAAGCAAGCAGGAAATAATGAGTTGCTGAGCAGGAGCGAAACAGAGACATTCTGGAAGATTTCAAACCGCCGCTGTTATTCTGTCGCCCACAATAATGGACCAATAAGACGAGCGAGAACCACACAGAAAGGGGCTTTCATTGTTTCCACAGCATAATTGAGTGGATAGAGATATAATGATAGTGTGTGCTATGGTAGGGGGTCGGTGCACTGACGGGCCAGCCAACTGCTGAAGGACAAATGATGTTTATTCTGGTAGAGGTATGATGGAGGATGGGCTCCAGGAGATCTAACTTTGAGGTATTTACAACCTTTCTTTTCTCCATAGATTAGCTATCCATCTAACTTTGAGCTTTTCTTCATTATTCTTTCTATCAAACTTTTCCTTTAATATGCATCATTTAGAAAAAAAAAAAAAAAAAGCCAACATGAAGCTGGTTTGAAATGAATTCCCCAAATCAATGTTACACTGTAGCAAAGTATAAAAACTAAACTTTTATGCTGGGGATGTTAATCAAACCGTTAATCAGGACTGACTTTAAAAATCTTTAGGATGCTTTTGGACTAAAATAGTCCAAAAAAGTCCAACTTTTCTGTGCTAAACCATCAGTAGCCATAACAACCCTGAAGGACAGTTGTCATTTATTCATGCATTTATTCATTTATTTAGCCATTTAAAGCAGCCAATACAGATAAAACACTAATCATAAATTATCATACAAAGCAAAAACACTTATAAATGATAAAGTAATAAAATGTCACAGTGTTACTAATCAATATAAAATGTTTTGTATCATTAAAAGCTCCAGTTTTATCTTTTCAATTCCAAAGGTCAAACGTTAATGTTTATTTTAAGCCATTAAGATAAATTCAAATTTGAAATTGGAACAATGCTTTTTTTTTTTAATGCTTTGTTAAAATTTCAGTTTCAATTTTCATTGGCTTGAAGGTTGAATTTCACCTGGACTCCATCCTCAGCAGAAGGTCTGGAAGCTGATGTAGTGAAACTGTGGCTGTGGAAATGTGACTGCGGCCTGGTGTTGGTCATGGAGGTTTGTCAGATCTAGAAACCCACATCTGGAGATTTAGTTTTGACCATGATTCTCCTCCAACCAGCAGGCGGTTAAAACTTAAAGCCTGAACCTCTGTCATGCTTCAGCTTCGACACATGTAGATTCAGAGCTATAAGTGAACCCGGGAGGAAAACATGCAGCTTTGTTCACCAATATGGATCCAAACAGAAACACATGCACACATGCAAAGGACTGTTGGGACTCATATTTCTGAGCGCACTCTTCTGCATTTACTGCCTTCCCTCTGCAGACCCGAAAGCAAATACAAGAAGAGGTTAGATAAACACACTCCCTTCCACATGAGCTACCCGGGCAATGAATCTGTGAAATGTAGCACGCTGTAAAGCCATTTCCCCTGCTGCATATTAGGAGGGAGGAGGAAAACAGAAGGAACGGAGCAGAAATTGGAGAAGTGGAAGATGGAGAGAACCAATGAAATGTTCAAATCTGGCACTAAAAAAATCCCAACCTTGTACTAGATTGAAAGGTCTCTCTGA
The DNA here is from genome assembly GCA_034780135.1 of Jordanella pulchra. NCBI lineage: Eukaryota > Metazoa > Chordata > Actinopteri > Cyprinodontiformes > Cyprinodontidae > Jordanella > Jordanella pulchra. The sequence goes on from JAUZNJ010094478.1 coordinate 17,977, forward strand.
GACATTCAGCAGAGCAAAAGTGGCGTCCATGTTTGAACGTGGTGGCAACATGTATGCACAACTCTAGATGCTATAAATGGCAGTCTGTGAGCATTTTTATTCGGAACAGCTGCAAGGAGGAAATTTGAAACTGTGATTTTACCCTGAAGGTTTTTCTTTTGTAAAAGAGACGTAAAGCCTTTCAAGCCTGAAACATCTTTCTTAGTACCGTCTTTGAGATTTTGCAGTTTTACTCCTAAAAAGGAGGTTTTAAGTGTTAACTAGGGGAGGGGGGGGGGTGACGTATTGAAGTCCTGTCAGCATCTCTGCCTGAAGGTGTCCAGTGTCTCACTCAAAGGTAGACAGTTCAGTTCTTTGAATTTATTCTCTGCAGGCCCGTTCAACTTAGACATTTTGGTTAGCAGACACCGAGGCCCATGCAGGGCTTTGGCATGATGGGAAACATCTTCTGGTTTTGCTGAAATGCTGCAATAGATACTTAGCTTGGTCAAACACTCTTTTCCACAGCTTGTCTACATTTCTGTTGCTGCCATGGTCAGGAACATGGGTCAGGCAGGAAAGGAGCATGAAAGGAGACAATGTCCAAATATCTTTAAATGTCGGCAGTCATACAATGAGGACAGTTTAAACTCCTTGGAAGAAAGAAGTTTTCATCTGACAGGTCAGAGGCGTCATTTTACCATATGAACATTCTGTTTTTATATATTATTATTTTATCTAATAAAAAAACTTATAGAATATAAGAAAAGTATACTGGTCAAGTTCAGGATATCATGCTGTCCTGCTTTTAATCAAATTCTCTCCCTGCTACAGGATGTGGCTATGGAATAAAAAACCATTTAGACAAACTTTGGCTCAGTTCTTCATTCACTGATTTTTTTTCTTTTCTTTTTTAATTTATGCACGGTCAGCAATTACATTTCTTTTTAGTCAGTTAATATAAAAAAACACAGGTAGTGGTTGGGTGGAATGTATTATTTAAAATACGACGGTGCCCTTTTATAATCCCAGCTGCTGATATGTGTCCACTTCAGTTTGTAGCCTGCTTCTTGTAGATTATTACCCTCCAATAATATCTGTTACTTCCTCATGTGAGGATGGAGGGGATTCTGGGTAATTTAGGGTAGAGTCTAACAGGATAGACAACTGACTAATGGAACTTGATTTGTTTTTATTCATCTCAGCATTTAAAATATATTCATATCAAAAGAAGCCACTGGACGAGAACTACTATCAACTATAGTTTTAATAATTGACTTTTAAAATGCCTTTTTTTTTTATTTGAATCGTAACTTGATTTTAGGGGGGAAAAAAACAAGTTGCGTTTAAGTAAGATTTCATTATTTTAAAATATAATCATTTTATGTACATATGGTTGTCTTTTATGGGGGGATTAAACATATATGATGAGATCAATAAAATAAAATAAACAGGCCACTTTAACACAAAATACAATACATTAAGGTAGAGGGGACTTAAAAGGCACCAAGTAACAGGAATGACGCGTTAAGCTCCGTATAATATGAACTGCCATCCCCTCCTCTGTAGACCAAAGACCTTGTGGTACGGTGTTAACAGAGGGGTCATCAGCTGCTCGTCTGAGCTACCAGTTCGTTTATAGTCAGAGATGAACTCTGGTCCTCACAGCCGGTCCAGTTCTTAAAATCCCAATTTATTTTAGGATCAAACAGGTTCTTGTGTTCAGTGTTTCAGGGGCATCTCCTGCCCTGACTGCCCAACGCCTGATCAAAGGTCGGGGGAGATAAGAAGCAGCTCTTAAAACAAGACAGCTTTTTTGTTTTGTTTTTTAACAATAATGTCGCGTATCTCTGTGAAACAGAATAAACTGGATGTTTGCTAAGAGACAGACACTGAGCTTATCAAAACAGTGTAGTATCTGGGACTAAGGTTTAACATACGCACACAGGAGGTATAAATACTGTTTCCTGGTTGAGGTGGTTGAATTATTTTTTAAACTGCATCACTTAAAGGTTTTTTTTTTTCATTATGAGTGATATTTGTAATTTCTGAGAAATAAATTTAGGGCATAATCCAGTTAATTCCTACAGCTTTCTCCAGCAAATAACAGCCTGAATAGGTCTCCGACTTTACTGCTAGGATTTTCACTTCCTTTTCTTCTAAAGGAGGAAATGTTTGAGTTATTGTGAGTTCTTGGTTCCTACTATGCTTCTTCTTTTTGCTGTAGCCTATTTTGTGATGTTGCCCATCTTCAGCTCCATTCACTCCAATTAATCTTACATTTTCAGTTTCCTTACACTTATTCTGCCCCAGCTGCTTCACATTATTCTCTGATTAACTCACCTGCACTCCCAATGAAGTCACACTCTTATTGTAGGTCGGGATATGAACGAGACAGGGATGGCTTAGACTTAGACTAACTTTACTGTCCTTTTGTATACACACGGTGCGGCCTAATCGAATTTTTGTTGCATACAGCTTATGACAATGTAATGAGATTGCAATAGAAATAGAATAGCAGTGCAATACAATCATAAAAACAAGGTGCTGCAGTCATAGGAAGTTAAGTCTGCAAAATAACAGCAGTGCAAAAATAACAGCAGTGTAAAATAGTCTCGAGTAAATGGATTATTAAAGGTCAGCAATGTTGACAGTGCAAATAATGGTGCAGATTGTTACCAGAATGTTCCCAGGTTTAGATCTTTGTATGTGGATGCAGAGTGAAGGTTAGAGTTTTTAACAGTTCAGCAGACTGATTGCAGAGCGGAAAAGCTGTTGCAGCACCGGATGCTGCAGAGCCTCTTCCTAGAGGGCAGCAGGGAGAACTGTCCATGATGGTGGTGAGAGGGGTCACTGATGATGTTATGGACTCAGAACATGCAGCGCTGAGATGAGATGTCCTGAATGGAGCGGAGAGGGGTCCCGGTGATCCTCTCCACTGTCCTCACCACTCTTCTCAGGTTCTTCCAGTCCGAAGTACAAGCACTTCTGTGCCCTCTTGACCAGTGACGTGGTGTTCACAGACCAGGTGAGGTTGTCTGTGATGTGCTGCTGACCACCTCTACAGCTGAGTTATAGATGAGAAGTGGAGCTTGGCTGGGCTGGTTCTTCCCGAAGTCGACGATGATCTCCTTCGTCTTCTCAACATTCAGGATCAGGTTGTTGTTGCTACACCAGCTCGCCAGCTGCTCCACCTCCTCTCTGTAGTCCTGGTCATTGTCGTCTCTGATGAGACTGTGAAAAAGTTTGGGCATTTATTGAAGTTTATTTTCCAGGTCAGGAACAGGTTTTTGCCCCAATTATTTTTGATTTCAGGATTCTCTTCCTTTTAAGATTATCATCACTATTAGGGGAGTTTTTTTTATTATTATTTTATGGTTTATTTATTCTTGCTAAAACGCTTGCATCAAATGTATCAGTAGCATAATAATCAGTATTTAAATATATTAATAGATCTCTGATCTAAGCTTTTACTGGAAGGCTTCTGATTGTTTGGTGCCAGAAGCTTAGTTTAGTTCGATTGTTTCTTGGAGCAGCAAACACTGATGTTTGTTTGTTTTTAACCCCTTTAGAAATGTTTTCCATAAATTAATATTGAATTTATGAATCTATTTGATGAAAATGGGCCAGAATCTGTTTAGACAAGCAGAACTTTCTAGAAACTGAGCCATTTTCTTCCCCTTAGCTGAATTTTTGAGGGAGTCCAACTGATGGAGTTCACAGTTAGGTGTGAGGGTGAGGGAAGGGCCTGCTTTTGGCTCGGAGGGGAACAGACCCCCATGCCACTTGGGTTCAAATGCTTCCCTTTCTCAGAACTTGCCGCCTATGTGGAGGGAATGGTGGGGGCATCTGAAAGAGGTGAAGAGGAGAGCGATTTGACCGGAATGCCGGGACCTCGGGTTACCACTGAGCAGAGTGGTGCCAAGACGTATGCACCCACTCATGCAAAGACACACCCATGTAGTAATTCATATCTATGGCAGGACGGGGGCCACGTGGCCTGCCAGGATGCTATTAATATTGGCCCTTTGCTTTTAAACTGTATTGGTCATGAATCAACACTCATAGTTTTACCTCTAATGCAAGAAACTCTGAGTCTGCTCCATAAACAGATCAGTTTACGGCCACATTCACGCTCCTGCGGGTATAGTGTCAGGTCCTTTAGGTTCCAGTTAACCACAGACCTGATGTTGAGCTGAATCAGGAGCCTCGTCTCTTTACCATCACCTCAAAGGGCCCCACCCTCTGAAGCTCCATGTAGATGTTTGAGTTTTATGTAAATTCATGTGCAAGTTTGTGCCAAGGAAGGGAACCAGATCCTTTGCTACATGATTGTGCAGAGTGCAATTGAACAAATACTGAATAATGGACGTTTTTAAAATCAATGCTAAAGCAACATATATTTTCTCTAGTTTCAAGGTATCGATTAAAATATAAGCGGCGGCAGCACTTTGGATCAGCTGTAGTCAAGCAAACGGAAGTTCTGTGTTTTTCATTTCACTCGTCTAAGTAAAATGTAATAAAATCCTGAATCGAAATTTCAAAATCATTTGGTAGGGGTCAATTTAACTTTTTAAATCTTAATATCAAGGTTAGAATAACTATCCAGTCTGACACCCAGTGAGCTGTCTGTAGCAGTGACATGTCTTTTATTACTATGGGTCAATTCATTCAAGGACCTGGGTGACAGATTATCTTATTTCCAATTTTTTAGATTGGAGAGGAAAGAGGGGGGCATGGACAGAGCCTTGAGGCACTCCTCATGAGTAAGATGCTATAAGATTAAAAGGCTTGGACATAAACCAAAAACTTCTTTCCATTTAATAAAACCCGAGAAAGCCCTTACACTGTGGTAGGTCTCTCAAAAAATGTAAAGATTTGATATTCAGTGTAGAGAAGCTCTGTTCTGGTCCACTCTCTGTATGTTTGGCTGTTTTCAAGCAGGAGCTTCTATTGGGTTGTTCTTTCTTTCTTTTTTTTTCTCTCAGACAGACCACTGATCATAAACAGAGTTTTGATGGGTCTCTCTGCAGTGGAGAATATTCCAGTTCTGGTTCTGATCAGTTTTGACCAGATATGGTCCAAAATTGTTCAAAAACAGTGAAATATATCTTTAGCTCTATGCTAAAGTAAACACTACCAATTACAGGCCAACCTTTTTAATGTTTCGTTCTCATACGACTTGAAATTAAAATTGAATATTTCGTTTTTCATTGTTGTTCTTATCTCATGAGCCTTTCTGTCCTTCTGCCACCAGATGACTCCAGTGTGAGAAATGGAGCTGGGGAACCCGCTGGGGACTCGATGCACCACCCAGACCAGGCTGGGAAACTGGGTAAGAAGCAAACTGAACTATGATAACTGATAAACACCCAAATAAACCCAGTAATCGGTTCGGATTGTGCTGGGATCGGTCCATTTGTGTGAAGTGTGACAGAACTGTGCTTCTCCTTTCAGGATTGACCTGAAAACCATTTAGTCAAATAGTTTAGAAATAGATCTAATATGAAGGACAGTTAGGTTATACAGATCCAGTTCTCTTTGAACATTTTTTTAGGGTTTCCAGATGAAGCAAAGCCAGAACGAAGCAGATTTCTTTGTTTTTAAACATTTTTTTTTCAGAAAATAGTGAGGATTATGGAGGAATTTCTGGCAGGGAACAGTGATTTCACTCTGGCCTCTGATTATTTCAGTCTTGACAGCTAAGCAAAGACCAAGTCTATCAATGTTTTGCAGTAACTTTAATGCTTTCCTCTGAAAAAAGTAATATGACCTTCATTCTAGCATGTTCTCCTATTCAGCGCTTATGAGTTTAGGCAGTAAAGCATTCCACCCTACAAAAGTCCTCCTCCTCTCATGATGCCGACCTTTCCATTGGGATCGGTCCAAGTAGTTTTTGTCCTCCTAGGTTTTCAGTCGTCTTTCCACTGAACTTATGCACGATGTATCTCTGTCCATCTGAAATGATCTCACGTCCAAAAAACCCGGCAGTCTTTCTGCACCGCGTTGCTTTATAGCTTGATCCTTTCCTAAGACCGTTTCAAGCAACATTTCAGTATCCAGAGGCAACCGTAGGTCATCCACATCCAACAGTGTATTCAGTTGGTCTCAGTCCATGGACGCCTCTTTTTAGATCGCTGTGTCGTTAGGATTTAAGACTTAAACATGTTTTTATTTATTGGGTTATGTTTGCATGTTTGTCATGCTTTCTTGTGATCACAGAATTCAAGATTTTATTTATTTATGACTTTCATATGATCTTCTGGTTGATCCCCCCTGACCCCTGGGTCAGTACTCTGTAGGACCACATGTAGATCTACCAGCTGTGAGCATCTACAAACAGAACCTTTTTTCTAACAGCATCTTAAAATAGGTAGGAATAAAAGGAGAGCATCTGTTTTCAAGTCTTGCCACAAATTCTTATCTATCTGGACTTTGACTAGACCATTCTACCAAATTGAAACTGCTCTGAACCAAACCAGGGGGCTGAACAGACCTACTTATTTCACTTTTCAGACTCTAATCTTTCCTTCCCTTCTTAAATCTGAAATAGTGTGAGTGTTTGACTGACATACGATCTCCTCTTTTATCGCATTAAATGAACATTTTGTTGAAGATAAATCAGTCTTTGTGTTAAATACTGTCTTATTTGGGAGCTGTATATCAGAGGTTTCCTCTTTCTCTCCTTCTCTGGCACAGTGTTGGGTCGGAGGCGTCAGCTGGGGGTTGGGGGGGTCTGCAGTATTATTACACTGTGAAGTGTGGCGCTGAAGTGGCCCCTAAGGCCCAGAAAAAGCTGGCCTTTGGCTCACTCTCCCTCTCGCCTTCTCTCTCTCTCTTCACTTGGTCCAGATCTTGTTTTTCTTTCCTTCTCCTTCTTCAGGCCACCTTCACATTTTTATTGTTTTGGTTCCATTTTTCTCTCAGCTCCTCCACTCCTGCTTCTTTCATGCAGTTTGCTGGACTTCTATGTGCTAACCTCTGTGACCATCTGATTTCATCATTTTAGACCGTTCTTCGTGCTTAAATGTCTTTACAGTAGTTTCCAGTGTTGATAATATCCATGTGATCATCGTAGTTGAACTTTAAACATGGCATCTCTTTCTTCCCTTCCTGGTGAATTTACTGACTCTGGCTGGTCACAGTTCAGTTGTAGTCCAGTAGTTTTCTCAGGCTAAGAGGGTACAACAGGCGAAACTTAAAAGCCTTTCCAGTATGTTTGCTTTGTCATCCTGCCCAGCTTTGAGCCGCTTGACGGAGGCTGAACTCTGCTGAGTGATGCAGCTGTAGAGAGATCTCCCAATCTGAGCACACGAAGCCGTCACATAACTCTTCCCTGCGTTTGTTTACCCAGAGCTGGAATAATAACCGTGTCTGAAGAAAGAGATGCAGACGCAGTAGTTTGGGGTGATTTATCCTCCTGGCTGATGGCTATCTGCTGCGGCTGGGACATGGAGGCTATAAAATCAAGCGCTTCTGTGAGGGATATCCTCCTGCCCTACTAGACAGTTTTTACATCTTTGATCAGTTTTTTTTTTCACAGTGTTTCACTGTGTTCTGGGATTCAGATATCAATGGGTCAGTGTCTGACTATTCATATATCAGTAAAGTTATTTTAGAAATGAGTTAATAGATGTGGAAGTTCAGATGTGTGTTTGCTCCTAACCAGGAGCGTTGAGCTTTAAAGGCATAAATTCCTATTAAGCTTAGCTTCTGTTCTTTACAGTCTGAACTGCATTGATTCCCCTCCTCAGTTATTCTTACCTGGACAATCCAATCCAATGGGAGTTGGGAAAATTCATTTAGGCAACTGGACACGAAGTTTTCTAGAAGACGTTTCACCTCTCATCTAGAAGAGTACCTCGGATTTGACTCAGACCCCCCACTGGAAAACATACTTGCTGATCTGGATGACTGAGAACCTTCACAGATACAATCCAATGGGAGTAAAGAAATCGTCAGAAATGTATACTTTAGTAACACAGGAGCATGCAGTGTGGATCAGGGGATAAATTGGTGACTTCAGTCTGATCCAGCAATGACTAAAACATACTTAGATGGGATCGGATCAGTGCCAGAGGTGCTCGTCAGTCACACAGCAGGAAGAGAGTCGTCATTATTTCTCAAGCAAACCGGTTATTGTAAATTAAGCTGTATATACCAAGCGACCAAATGGTGTTAAAGCTCCAAGTTTCACATTTTTCCACTTTTTATTATTATATCCTTTAGTAATTTTTCTTAAGTCTTTTTTTTATTTTGACAGGTTTAATTTGTTTTTGATTTTTAGCTGTTTTTCTTTCTTTCTTTTTTGTATTCCTGGCTCCTTCCTGCAGAAATGACCTCAGCCTGTCCAACATTTCTCATTCTGCACAAAGCGTCAGCCTTAAAATTTCAGTCGTCAGGCTGTTTGATCCCCTCCATTATTTATTTTTCGCAGTCATATTTTCATGGCAGCACGAATGATGTAACAGAAGCCCCTTTTGACACCAACGATGAATCTCCTCGTGTATTCCCTCCATTCATAATTGGCTTCACAGAAACTGATTTCATGCTGCACTAATAGGAGGTTACGTAACAGGAACGACTCTTTTTTTCAGAGCGGAAAATGAATTTACTATCCTAGCAGCTGCTGCAGATGTCATCACGGTGAAACAAGAGGTCCAGAGAAAACAAGAAGGCCCAGTTCACGGTGCAGAAAATCTGACTGACTGTAAGGTTGTTCATCAGCATGAACGTTCTTCACGCCGAAGAGGTTTCTGGCAACGAGAGCCGCTTCTGCAGCTGTTTTCTGAAGAGAGAATAAAACAGTAACTCAAAGCCCTGAAGTCTTTCCATGTCACACTCTGCTCAGATATCATTTCTCTCCCTCCTCTTTGGATCAAATTAAAGCATTGCCCTGGAATTTCAATCAAATTCACAATCTTTTTATTACTTAGAAATATAAACCTGCTCCATGAACTGACATCCCTCTTCCCTTCCTGTGTCTTCTCCCCTTCTTCAGTTTCTTCCCGTATCTTACTTGAAATGAAATATGCTGAGGTTGAACCGCATCATTTAATGCTGTTTGTGTCTCTTCGTTGCTGCAGTTCGTCCTCGTTTCACCGAGCCGGCGAAGATGAGGAGACGGGTCATCGAGCGTCCGGTGGGCAGCTCTGTGCGCCTGAAGTGCACAGCGAGCGGAAACCCCAACCCAGATATCGTCTGGCTGAAAGACAGCAAGCCGCTGGTGGATGAGGAAGGCGGCGAGAGGAAGAAGAAGAGGTGGACCCTGAGTCTGAAGAACCTGACTCCAGAGCACAGCGGGAAGTACACCTGCCACGTCTCCAACAAAGCTGGGCAGATCAACGCCACCTACAAAGTGGAAGTCATACGTAAGTCCCCAGCCGAGGTTTGGACAGAGAGGCGGGAGATGAGGTCGAGTTTAAAGGGATAATTCAAGGAAATCAGGGTCACAGCATCCCAGAAGATGACTGCGGCCAAACAGCCTCACAGTTTACGCAAACACTCCATGATGAAACTGTCCTCATGTCCAAATTGGTTAGTCCCAGAGAAAATAATAAAAAAAAATAGAGTCCATTGAGTACCTTCCCCCGTGAAACATCTACCCTACACTCGCTATACTCTGTGCTTAATCAGGCATTGACAGAAGGTTTTCTTCAAATTATGAATAAGATACAGATACTTAAGAAATTTGGAAAACTTTCATGCTTTAGCAACAGTGTTTATGCAGCAGACCGTCTCAAAGCTGACACAAAACTATGAGATGCAAGTATGAGAAACAGACTCCCAAAGAAGGAAAATTATGAAAATGATTTTCTAATTTTTTGTATTTTTTTACAAATATAACACAACAGCAAACTGAAAAGAGAGGATTAATGAATGAATTCAATTCCGAAATACTATATTAATCCCAAAGGGAAATTAAATGTTGTAATAGTCCATATCTTTTTGTTTTCTCTTAACCATTTGTTGTAGGTGTTGATGTTGTAGGCATGTCTTGCACCGGATGTGGAGAAGCCTCTTACTGAAGACACTCTGTTGTTGTTTAAAAATCTTCTGAAGAGGATGCTCTCTGTTGTCCACAATCTTCTTCACTTTATGAATAATTCTCCTTTGTGAAATAATCTCCAGAGATTCCAGAGGAGTTCCTAGAACAGAGCCGACCTTCTTTATTAGCTTGTTGAGCGTTTTTTAAGTCATTTGCTCTGATGTTGTTACCCCAGCAGATGATGGAGGAAAATATCACACAGTTCAGGTGGGAGAACATGTTCAGAGAAGGAGGGACTCGAGTTAAAGAAAAACAAAAAACTGTGTATCTGTAGGATCATTACTTTTCACAATAAACCATTACTTTGTGTCGACGCATAAAACCCCAATGAGGTTTGAGGTTATAATGGGACAGAATGGGAAAAAGGTCAAACAGTAGGAACACTTCTGCAAAGCAATAAATATATCTTTGAGTCCATGTTGTTAATTGCAAAGTAGGCATAAAAACGATGAAGTTCAACTCAGCTTTGAAAATCCTTGAGTTCTTTCAGTGTTGGTTATTGATGACATCCAGTGATGTCAGCAGACATCCTTTCAAGCCAGAAAGGAATGTTCAGCATGCTTTCTAAAATCCAGCAGCAGCTTTTATCCAAAAAAGGTTCTGTTGTAATATTCGCAGTGAGCGTGATGAGTTGTGGTTCAGATGCGTTGGTTTTGTTGGACGGCTGCAGGAGCTGTTGTCAAGCCGGATGATTTAACGTCTCACAGCTTGGTGCAGAGTTGGAGCTGAATGTGTGTCTGTGTAAAACTGAAGGTTACAGCTCTTTTGAAAGGCTCAAACCAGCTCTCCTGACACTTCCAGCATCTGCTCTGCATTAGACTACAGCTGTAGTCTTTCCTGAACATCCCCCCCCACACACACACACAAACACACAGATGTGCATAAGATAGGAAGAGCATAAATCAAAGTGCTGCTTGCTGATGTCAAATGTGACATTCTGTCGTTCGGTCTGGAAACAGTCAGCTGTCAATCATGTGCAGGAAGGCTTCGAAGAGCCGCGGAGGAGAAAGTGCAGGTCAGATGAGCAAAGATGCTGTCAGGGAAAATTTACCTTGTGCAAGTTGACGAGCTTTATTACGGCGCAGCGAGATTACTCTGGAAGATGGGAATGAAATAATGTAGACAGTTGTGTTAAATTAAATTTTATTTCATTGCCTTTGTTGCTTTTCCATGTTTGTTTAAATGATCAATAATATCATTTTTAATGAGCTGAGATCAGAAAGAAGATAACTAGAAATACTCTGTAATTATATAAAGCATACAGTGATCCATTCTTTCTCAACTCTTAGTAAAACAAACAAAACATTTAGCAGATTAATTTGGAAATTAACCTGACAGATCAAAGTAAAGAATTTCTGGAGCACAGCAAACATGAGGAAAAGTTGCTCTGGTTGGATTGGACCCTGATGGATCCACAAGCACACATATAAGCAACAAAGGACAAAAAAAAGTGTACATAACGCCACTCTCAACACACCATCGCCATTGTTCAACATAGTGGTGGCAGCATGGTGCTGTGGGGATATGGAAGGATCTAAATCCAGGATAATCTTGAATGAAAACCTAATAGAGGCTGAAGAAGACCCGAGAGCTTCCAGCTGGAGAACATCCCAGAACATCCAGTCAGAGATACAATGAAAGGCTAAGATTAAAGCAGATGTATGGGTTTAGAGCGGCCTAGTCAAAGTCCAGAGCTGAATCTGACTGAGAACGTTGAAAACTGAGGTCTACAGATGATCTCCATGCAGTCAAACAGCCTAACAGAGATGGTTGTACGTTCTGCTTCTCTGTCCTTCAGAGCGAACCATCTCCAAACCGGTCCTAACCGGCACCCACCCCGTCAACACCACTGTGGACTACGGAGGAACCACGTCCTTCCAGTGTAAAGTCCGCAGCGACGTCAAGCCTGTCATCCAGTGGCTAAAAAGAGTTGAACCTGGAGATGAGAGCAAATTTAACTCCACCATTGAGGTAGGAAACACGCAGCTGGAGAAAACGGAGCTTTGCAGCCATCAGAAAGCATGATTCGGAATCTTTTACGGTTCTTCTTAAGGTCGGAGAGCACCGCTTTGTGGTGCTGCCCACAGGAGAAGTTTGGTCCAGACCAGATGGTTCGTACCTCAACAAGCTGCTGATCAGCAGAGCCAAGGAGGAGGATGCTGGGATGTACATCTGCTTGGGAGCAAACACCAAGGGCTACAGCTTCAGGAGCGCCTACCTCACTGTGCTGCCAGGTCAGAGGAACATCCCTCCATCCATTTAATTGATTCAATTCTATTGCACTGGTTTGCTAATGCTAATTTTTTGTTAAACTTTGGTTAGCATCGGCAAACTGCTTTTTTGTTCTGCTTGAATCTGAGAAATGTGGCGCCAACAAGAAGCCATTTCTCTGCTTTATCATTGAGCTACAGCCATCTGGCTCCATCCCACCTGACTTCAACCTATTGTTCCTATTGGTGCAGAACATCTTAACTAGAAGTAAATCTTTATGATTTGCACCCTTCAGCGTTTATAAAACAATGACTTTTATACTATATTTTGTCAGTAAAATGTAATTATTTTATTCTGCACCACTCTAGACATTACATGAATGTATTATTTTTAGAAAGGTCTGGGCCTGTAGGAAGTCTGAAAAAGACCTTTCAAGACGACCAGAAGCTCTGACTTATTAAAATAAGATGTACAGTAGAATTGTCGTTGTAATGAAAATTTGAACAGTACTGTTTCCTGTTAGTTTTGCGTCTGTTGGTCCCATGTGACTCAGTGTTGTCCTGTCATGGACTTGCATCCTGTCCAGGGTTAACCTTCCCTCTTGACACAGGTGCACAGATGAGCATCTATAAATGATTGGTGGATGAATTGATGTAAATAAGTTCTTATGTTTCCCTTTACTGCAGATCGGAAATCTCAGCCCAGCTCCATCCCTCCTGTACCATCCCCAGGCCTCCCATGGCCCGTTATTATTGGCATCCCAGCAGGCATGGCCTTCATTCTAGGCACCGCCCTCCTCTGGTTCTACCAATCAAAACGTACCTGCGCCTCTTCCTCCTCTGCTCTCCCCGCCGCTCAGCGTTTACCCGCAGTGAGCCGTGATCGAGGCTGCCCGGCGCTCCCTGCACAGACGGCCGCCGCAGACAAAGACTCCCTCTCTTATGAGGAATACCTCGCCCATCAGCAGCTGCTCCTGGCTCAGGGAGGGGCTGGTCTGGCTCCTAAGGTCTACCCCAAGATCTACACGGACGTCCACACGCACACCCACTCGCACGTCAACGGGAAAGTTCACCAGCATCAGCACATTCACTACCAGTGTTAGCAGTGAGCATGGAGGCTGGGGGTGTCACATTTCAACCTGTTTGGTGGACATGTCGGTGTGCATGCAGATAGCACGTAAAGACTGTAAATCAGAGCAAAAAACATAGAGGAGACACTGCAATCCTGCTGCAGACACACGACTGTTAACAGACTTAAGGACATCAAGCAAACCCACCAACGCAATCGAAGGTCATTCTGTACTGTCGTTATAAATGCACAGCTTCCTCGGAGAGCTTAGAGCAGACAGCATGCTAACACCACCGACCGCTCCTGGCACCATCTGCCATGCAGCATCCTTTCAGATCAACCTAACTGTGATGGAACAACAAGCCGCTCTAGGTTTATCTTTGGAGACTGTAGCGCTACACCTCATTTGAACACTCTTGAGTTTTATTCCTTTCAACACTCTGTGGCAGAGTCTTGTAAAAGTATTCACACCTTTTGAACTTTTTCTTCATTTTATCAGGTTACAAACTTCTTACATTTCATTAGAACTGTGAGGTGGAATGAAAGTGAATGTTGTTAGCTGGTGAAATATGAAAGCATGGCATGCATCGGGCCTCATTCTCGTTCTACTCTAAACCCCAGAACGCTTAAACATCTTCCCCTACTGAAACATGGCAGTGGCAGCATCATGCTGTGGGGATGCTTTCCCTCCACGGGGACGGGGAAGCTGGTTAGTGGTGATGAGGGGATGGATGGAGCTAAATTCAGGATCATAATAGAAGAAAACCTGTCAGAGGATTCAGAACTGAGACTGGAAGTGAAGCTTCACCTTCTAGCAGCAGAACCACCCTGAACATTCAGCCAGAGATACAATGGATGGTTTGGATCAAAGCAGATTCACAGGTTACAGTTACCTGGTAAAGAAGCCCTGCAGCATTTAGGACAAGGGAAAGATATGCAAAAGCAAGCTGTAGTTTTAAGATGTGGATTGTAAAGTACAAGTAAAACATCAGTTTTTAACTTTAATTTCACAATCATGGTTCACTTTCTTTTGGTTTGAACATTAAATGTGAATTTAATGTCAAAACGTAAAAGAAAGAAAAAGCTGAACGGGAGTGAATACTTTTGCGAGGCTCCAGTTGATCCTTTACTCAAAAATCGGATTTCGACAAGCCTGTTTGAAGTAAGTTTTAGCGTCATATTGGATTCATTATAGCCTGGATCTCAGACTAAACCCGACTGAGCCAAAACAAACTGCCGTATCTCCGACCAGGACAGAACTGGGCTCAGCTTTTCAGTCTGAAAACATCGAATGCTGCAGGGTGATTCTTCCTCAGGTCCATCTTCATCCAAACAGCTGTAGGACCGCTCTGTCATACCTTTACAGCTCTAAAGATTTGTTGCAAAGCAGTTGACAGAACCTGTCAACAATCACAGTGATTTTCTGCCTTCTGCTGCATCATCTCTTGTTCTGCTCGGTTTGATCCTCAAACATCATGATGGACGTCAAAGTCTTCTGATAATTGCTTCAATGTTTCATTGATCCTTGGGAAATTTAAACGGCTTCAAACTGAGGGACTTAAAAGATCTTTATCAAGGTTTTTTTCCGTTTTAGCTTCCTGATGGGGTCTGATGTATGACGAAGAATTTCAACTCCACCTTTAGCCCCCGAGAAACTTCCGTCTTGTGTAAAATTCGGTTTTTTAAAAATGATTTTTTTTTTTAAAGCAGACCCACTAATTTAAGAAACCCAACAAGCAAATCACTAAGTGCTACTTTATTTCAGCGATGCATTATTTTAATTTTTTACATACTTGGTCCACGGCACATTTTTTTGTTGTTTTAAACCCAGGGGAAAGAAATTTGCATAGGTTTCTTTCAAATTTATTTTTATTTAACTGTATTTCAATTTCTGTTCTTATAGTTTAGTTATTGTTTAGGGCCAAAAGCAACACAATACAACAAATAAATATTTGCATACACAACATGATAAATACATATTTGCATAAAAATGTAAATATTTATAAATGTATAAATGATTTCTGACCATTAATCCACCTTTTTTTCTATAAGACCTAACTAATTATTTAAGTTATTCATTTAAATCTTGATTTATTGTGGTAAAATCATTAGGGAAGATTTTCTGTATTTGCATATTCAGATCAAACATATATTAAAGGTACAATATCCCAAAAAATAAAAATTATGGTAAGCATATATTTAATATGATTTTAATTTTATATTAACAATAATGGTTTAAATACTATTGTAGTAAATACATAAGAATAATTTTAAGTTATTTTTAAATCTTCTAAAGGTTTAAATGATTATTATTGAAATGTTCTTAATTAAAAACCCTCTATCATTTTAAGTCTCATGTAGACTCTTACATGTGATTGGTTACTGAATTAATTGGAGACCAATTAGCTTCTCTACAGCAGTGTTAGCCCCGCCCACATGTTTCCATTTTGTATTGTGTCAGATAAACATAAATATTTATTTATGTATTAAACTAGTGCTTCTGGCCCTTCAAAACCCAACAGCTCTTTACTTTGCAGCAGATTTTAGACACCGACAGTTTGAATCATTTTTATTCCCACTAGTTGTTTAAATTTCAGACATATTTTTGGTTCTTTTGAGTCTAGCCGGTTTATTGAAGCGCAATCACTATGAGAGGGAAGCTGCGCTTAATAAAATCCAAACAAAATGGTGGAAATCTTTGAAAGGAACTTTGGTACTTTTACAACTCTGGCTATTACTAAGCCTCCTTTCAGTTTCTGCGTGTGCTTATCAGACTCCTGCACCGAAAGCAGTTGTGAGGCACTGATGAGACTGAGACGGCAGCACAGATTTCTCCAGAGACGTTTGAAAGTGAAAAACTAAAGCTAACTAAAATGTGTAATGTGAAAAGCAAATGTTTTTCCATGCAAACCTTCCTGAGGGTAAAACCTCTCATCACTCTGCAGGAAATGGACTGAAATCATCTGGTACCTCCCAGTTTTAAGCGTTTTTCTTTCTTCTTTTTTTTTTTTTTGCACAGTTCTTCAAACTAAAGAAGGATATTGTAGAAATATATTTTTATAAATAATGGCTATAATACTGTTATTTCTACCTTATTTTATCTGCATCTGCACACTACAGTAGCTGTAAATGTGTTTTGTCAGGTCTTTTTAGACAAAACATCCAAGCAGTACTCTCTACCATTAAGCATTGCACTGACTGCTGCCTTGTAAACCAGTATAATGTGCATTACATACATTTTATTGACTGCTTGGGGTCTTTGCCTATCAAACCTTCTTACAACCCAGCAAATAACCATGTTTAGAGCCATTCTGTTAGGAGCTTCGACTGCAAACAGCTTCTAAAAAATGTTACTTTTCTTCTCCCTATAGGGTGTTTTTTGGGCCCTTTTTGTATTTTTTATTTAAAGAGAAATCCTTTGATCGGGTTTATTTTCACTGAAAATGTTTGTACTTTAAAAAAAATATATATTTTTTCCAGCTGTAGTTAGTTTTCTCATCAGATTAAAGTCTGTTGCTGGTTAGAGCTAATGGTGTATATGTGAACTCACCACTAATATGTACATGGAACAACATTAGAGTTACATAAGTTTAAGCATTGCCTACAGTGGAGGACAAAATATATGATCAAGATTGTTTTTTTTTAAAAAAAAAAGGTGTGTTTTTAATTTATTTCTTGTTTTTTTTTTCCATATAACTGGGCATTATACTGCATGAGTGGATATTGTGTTAAAGTCATAATGGAAGCGTTTTAGCCTATATTATGTTTTATTGTAAGATAATGTACATGTTCTGACAAATTATACAAGTTTTATTGATTATCTTCATAACGACAATCCTGTACAGATCTGTCATAGTTTATAGAATAAAAACAGTTTCCTGTAATATTATAATCATGTTTTTGGTGTCATTAAAACATGAAACGCTGGTGGTGGTTATTCCCATTATTTTTGCAGCATTCAGAAAATGCAAAAATAATAATTAACTGGGTTTTTTTTCTTGTTTTTCTCAACATATTAGAATACATTTTTTCCCCACTTCAGAAAATCAAACTCATTTATCATATAGATTCATTTTACACAGAATAAAATACCTCAGGCCTTTATTTTTTATAATGTTGGTGAATAAGGTTTATAGATTATAAAATCCCATAATTCAGAGCCCCAGGTAACTTCAATATAAGATGAATAATACCCTGAATAGTTTTTGTATCATAATCCTCAAAAGGCTGTGATCGTCCTTTCTGCTTGTGCATGTTTTCCTTCCACCTGATTTTCTGTTAGTACATTGTTTCATGTTTTTCCAGTGTTTAAATTATTACATGTCATATTTAAAACAAATACAGGCCAAAAACCAAAAGAAACCCTTGCAGGGATTTGAACCAAGGGCCTCCTTGCAGCAGGGTAACCACCAGCCCACCCAGCAGCACCCATATTACAAAGGGAAATTTAGCTCCAGCATATATAATGAATATAATATACCTTTTAAGTATGATTAGTTTCCCTGAAACGGAAAGGATGATGTGCCTTGGTCTTTCAAAGCAAAACAATAGGATGTAGAGTTTAAGGTAAACTAATCCTGAAAATAGAGCCTAATTTAGTTTTATTTTGATATGTAATAATATTAAGTATAAAGATTTTATTTCAGCTCAGATAAATTCAGTAGGTGTGCATCAACACCCAGAAACAGACACAATGGTACCGTTACTGAATGTTTGATGCATTTTGGCAGCACCATGACTGATCTTTCTTTCTGTGAACTCAGTTTTATCCATTTCCGCTAAAAATTCAAGGATTGAGGAGCGTCTTGCGACTCACAGATGGAGCAGGGGAGCTGCCTTAGCATGCAGGCGGAAGGAGCCGACATGATCACAACTCATTAAAAGCTCCTACAGGTCAGGTCCTGGAACCGGCCACTCCTGACACCATGGGGCTGTCTCTGATGATGATCTCTAAATAGTTCAGGCCCTTCAGTTGTGGATTCTGCAGCCAACATTTTATCTGTCAACGTGGCTGTCTGCAAAGATGACAGATGGACAAGCATTGCGTGCAAATGGAGGGTGTGAAGGTGCAGTGCCTCTCCGCCCTCTGACTCATTTAGGAAGGGAAGATGATGAAAGAAAGCCCAGCTGAGAGGATGAGTGCTGGAGGAGAGCATGAAAGCTAAGGCTCAGACTGCACTCTTTAGGCAAATCTGAAATGTTTGGTTTGAATCTTGTTAACCTATTAATACTTGTTTTTTAGCAGTAAATGATCAAATCTGTGGAGATATTTTTTAAAAATGTATTACAAAGGTGTTTCATCTGGCAAGTTTTATCTCTCATTGTTATGCCCCCGAAGTCTAGGGGTTCAGGAACGGTAGCATAAAAATGCATCCAGAGAAAATAAATGGAAAGTAAAATGATTACAAAAAAGAAAAGAAAAACACAACTTCATCCAAATAAAAGAAAATGCTAACAAATTCAAGAATGGTTAAGTGCAAATTAAATTACAACATTTATTCTAAAATAAACTCAAAACATCCCAAAAGAAAGGACAAAAGGGAACACTAACCCCCCAAACACAAACTTCTAGCTTGTATAAAATCAGTCAAAAGCAGGTTCAAACTACTTAGCACAACTGCAGACTCTCAGCTTTATGTTAAGAGTATTTACATCCATATGAGGTGATCAGGTGTATGAATGTGTGCCTCCCGTTGTTCAAAGGACCAAAAGTAACTGAGCAGTTTGCTGCTCTGCTTTTCCAGTTGTTAGCTCACATTTCCATTCTGCATACCCATGCTGTTAATACTCAATATGAGATCCAGAGAGCTATCAGCATCAGTAAAGTAACCCACTACTATGATATAAAATTAAAAAAAAAAAATCAGATGTGGCTAAAAATCAACAGCTTAGGCTCAGTAACACCAATTACCCTGAAAATTACTGGAGATAAAAACCGTTCACAGCAACTGGTCAGATCAGAACAATCTCCAGGCGAACCATATGTGAGCCTTGAAAAGTCTGCTTTACATCAGAGCTTTCCAAAAAATAAAAGGTCACACTTCTGGAACAACATCCTATGGACAGATGAGGCTAAATCAACTTGTGCCAGGCTGATTGGAAGAGAAAGGTATGGAGAAAGAGGGAACTGATGGAGTTGAAACATACCACCTCATCATTGAATCATGGGGATATCGTCATGGCATGGGCTTGTAAGCCTGTCACTGGAACTGGTTCCTTTCTATTTATTGATAACATGTCTGTTGAAAAGCAGGATGGATTCTGAAATGTTCTGCTCCTACTCAGCCAAATGCTACTGAACTCATTGGACAAGAGGATACTACCAGACACATTATGCCATAAGGCCTCTAAAGAGATTTAAAAAAAAAGAAGGAGAATATTTTTCAATAGAAAAGTCAATAATCTAACCTGAAAACGATTGGGTGTGTATTTATCTCGCTGAGATCAAAACTGAAAGGAAATTGTCCCAAAAAACAAGCAGAAACTGAGGACATTTGCTAGAAAACCTAGCAGAGTATCACTGGAGATGAAAATCTGCGTCTGGTGACGCCAACCAAGTATTTAAAAGGAATAGGTTAGCTCCCTTGAAAACTGGGAACCACACATTTAAGGGGTTGTGATTCCTACACCCTAACCCTGTCTGGTTGTAATACCCTTAAATTAAAGCCCAAAGCCTTCAGTTTAATCACACATTGTTTGTTTCATTTCAAATCTATACTGATTCTTTATACGACAATAAGAATTCAGTCAATGTTCCAATATTTGTGGACACAGAGCATCTGAAATACACCCTGGGATGTTTTGGTCAGTTCTTCATCAGACTCAGTGGCTACAAAAACTGTCACCAACACCTTTCCTTTGCACTGAGACCAGGTCTTTGTGCTACTAGTTTGATTGTATGCTGAGGGTCTTTATCCATTTGAGGACCTGTTTGAGTCAAAATTCAGTCCTCCTGGCTGATTTATTGTGTTAATATTTCCACTTAATGTTCCATTCTGGGAAACTTGGCCAAGGCCACCAATCCTGTGGAAAAAGCAAGGACCCTGCCATGTTGCTGCACTGCCTGCACAAAGTCTCCCGCCTAACACCTCTATTGTCAACAAATGGGATGAGAGTCATCATGTCCAAGAACTTTAGTTTAAGTTTCCTCAGACTACAGGAAATTCCACTAAAATTGTTTATGTTTATCTCAGAGAATTTATAAACTGTTATCTGGTGTTTCATCTTGTTGTTGGGGGGATGGCTTCTTCCTCTCTGACTGGCCTTTCAGCCCATGTTGGTACAGGACTTGTTTGACCTCTTCTAGCTTCAGCAGCATCTCCACTAGGTTTTTAAAAACTATCTCTAGCACACAGAGCTCCCACAGAATCATTGTCATGATGTCAGAAAAGGAAGCAGCATTTTCAGGCGACCCCCATCAACTCTGTTTACAATTCCTCACAATCAAGTGATGTTTTGTGCCTTCTCTCTTCTACTGGCATGGCACATGTTTTGACCTTTAACCTTTGCTTTCTGGGTGGAGGGCTCTTCATTTGGTTAGTTTAAAAGGCTGGGAACTCATGTAGGAGATTCCTGGGCGCTTGAGTCAACAGCAGCTGCGGTTGGTGATAAAGAGAAGCTACCCAGAGTGCTCTTTACCATCGGCTGCCTTTTCACTGTGAAAGGATCACTCAGGTGAAAGGAGTCAATGACCATGAAAGGCTCACACACACACCTGGGAAAGGCTGCTCAGTGAAACCGGAGAAATGCCGATGCACATGCGCCCTCACCTGCACAAAGTTTGATGACGTCCATATGGAGCATGCACGCTCAGATACTCGCAAAACACAAAAGCACGCATGCATGCATCACGCACACTTCCAGATGAGAACAACACAGAGACACCTGGCTGGCATTGAAATGCTGCTCTGTTTGCATACCTCTCCCTCTCTAATCATCCTCCACACAGCCACAAAGCCTCCATTAAAACAGGGGAAACAAAAACACAAAAAGGAGCAACAGGCGGCTTCCATCCTTCTTACACCCATCCCTCCCCTCTATCTTTTCCCCCTCTTTCTCTGTTGCCCATGAGCCAAATGTTTATCTTCCTCCCATGAAAAGAGAGGGACGTGGAGCGACAGGGTGAGAAAAGAAAGAGATCTGACTGAGGGGAAGGAAGCCAAGGCCTTTAAAGTCTGCAACAGAGCCGTGACAGAAGCCTCCTAATCTCGGTGTTGTCTTTCGGCCCCTTTTTCTCGCTCTACATCCTGCCAAGTTTGTGTCTGTTTGAGTGTAAGGGAGTAAAGGAGGGGAAGAGACAGTCACCGCCTGGACATGTGTTCTGCGAGCTAAACTGTGTGCACTCCGCTTAGGGAAAATGTTTGAGAGGACTTAAGGAAAAGCTGGTTTGTGCTTGGATAGGAAGGAGAACATGAGTGTCATCTCAGTCAGTGGAGGGCAGTTTACAGAGGCAACAACCTGCCTTCCTGCATGCGAGGGCTGCCTGGGTCTGAGGCTGCGTGCAAGAAAATCAGAGAGATCCGATCAGTAATTCTGACACCTTTCTGTCAATTTTAATGATTTGCTGCTGAAACGCCACAGAGCTGTTTGTGTGCAGTATTCAAAGATTGTCATGATTTTAGGAATAAAATGAAATCATTAGTTGCAGTATGTTTTCCTGCTCAACCTCACGCTGAATGGAGATGATCTGTAGACAAATCTTTGGCTGGTTGTTGCCATTTTTGAAGGTGAATTTCCAAATCCTAGCAAGCATAAAGCTGCCACCGCCGTGATGCTGATTGTTCTCTAATGTCCAAACAAACCCCTGAAGTCTTTATAGAAGAGCTGCAGCTTTAATCCCACACAGATTCACCCTCTTTTTGGCCTTTATTTTCTACTTTGACTTAAAGGTAATTCTGCAAGAGGGACAATGGGAATAGTGATTCACAATTAGAAATGATAAGAAAGAATCAAAATAGCTTAACATCAACTGTTTCATCCTCCCTTTTATCACCCTAAATATAGTTAAAAAAAGTATCTTACCACCTTTTACTGTCAACAGAACAGGATGATCTTTGAATCACATAATACATTTTTTTTTTTATTATTATAATCGCCCACATTTGAATATTTTTCAGAAGATATTTGCAGATCTAAATATTGGAGGATCTCTTTATTGTTGATGAAGAACAACCCTGTTTTTGTACGAACATTTCCTTCTTTCTGAGGTTATTTGTACTTTTTAGATGTAAGACAGGTTGAAGCTTTGCTCTTTTTAAAATACTGGTTTCAGATACTTCCTATATGCGATAGACAAATTGCCTAATTATGCTACCGTAGAGAATGTGGAGGTTCTAAATCTATAAACTAATGTAATTAATTTTTAGTGATGCATACATTCAATATTCAGTTTTCTGAAGCTGCATGTCCAGTTCAGCATCAGGAAAATCTCATCTACTCCGGTACTGCATAGAAGCACTGAGGTCATATTACTATCTCTCTACATGTGGAGCTACTAAATGTCCGAATTTAAAAAAGAACAAAACTTTAAACCTATAAACCTCAAAGAGATACAGAAATCAATGCTGCTGTAGTAGAAAATCTTACAAATTTCTAATAATATTGAAGAAGTTGTATAGTAAATTGACTTCAATTTTTTATATTTTCAATGACATGTTTGTATATTAAAGCTGGTTGCTGTGTCCCTGAGCTCTGATCCTTTTCTCGTTCCCTATAACTAGAACAATACAGCAGCCAATGACAGATAGACGGCTGCATTACTGATATGTTTGACTCGCATTATTCTAATGGTTTGTCCTCAGGGTGCACGTGCACCAACATTATGAAATAAATCTTCCCTCGTGACCTTTTCGGGGCTGCAGCTTAAACATCATCAGCAGCACTCTTCTATTTTTAAGCTGAACGTTAAACATCTTAAGTGATGGAGATCACACATTGTGCCCCATAGGCTCAGGCAGGGAACAGTCTCGCTGCGCCCCACAAAGACAAATAGCTCCAGCGTGAAATCATTTAGTTCGTGTCATGTCTTGCCTACAGGGGATTACACTTACAACACCAAAAGGTAAGAGACTGAAATTCTGAGTGACAAAGTGTGAAGTCTGGAGCAAATTAAGAGGGAAGCTTCTCTCTCTCCTCCATCTTTTTTTTTTTTTTTTTCTCCACACACACATGCACCAACTGTGATGGAAAGCGAATAAGAGAGGACAATCTGTGGAAACACGCTGCTGAATAATTACCACTGACATCAGAATAGTTTTCTTTAGCTCTCTGAAGTGGCACAGCTCATTTGTACGGCCTGGAGCTATGCAGCACCGTGTGCACACGTTAGAAAAGAGAAAGTTACAGAAAGCAAGATGGGCAAAAAATTAAAATTGTAAAAGGGTAAATTTTTTGCCTACTAAATTACTTTGTTTGTTTATAAGGAAGAGATTACACTGATTTAGCTGTTTCCAGATCAGTGTGTGGCGCTATGACAGCTTTGGCTGTCCGGGGGGGGGGGGGGGGGGGTTTATTTTTATGTTT